>OU015755.1:100565728-100588103 GCA_907169655.1 Acomys percivali | reverse complement strand
TCCCTCCATCCACCCATCCACTCTCTCATCCATCCCTCCATCCATCCATCCATCCATCCACCCATCCACCCATCCACCCATCTGTCCACTAGTTCTACCCAGGTCTCAATTCAGTGTTCACTCACAATCAAGATCCTTCATTTTTGTTTTTGTCTGTGTGTCTGTGCATGTGTAGAGGTCAGAGGTCATGGCCAATCTTGGATGGCCATCATCCTCACCTTCCACTCTGTTTGAGACAGAGTCTCTTGCTGCTCCCTGCTGAGTAAACCAGGCTAGCTGGCCTGTGAACTTCCAGGGATTCTCCTGCCTCTGCCTTCCATCTGCATGTAGGACCACCAGGATTATAGATGCACCTACCTATTCTACCTACTTTATGTGGGTCCCAGGGATCTGAACTTGGGTCCTCATACCTGTGCAACAAACACTTTCACCTGCCTACCATCTCCCTAGCACCCATGTTATACTTTTTTTTTAAAAACCGCTATCTCTATACCTTATCTTATGTCCTCTTACCTAGCTATGATCTCTTCTTCCTCCCCCCCTCTCTTCCTTACAGACTTTAAGCCCTTTAGAGTGCCAGACATCCAGGGCAAGGCATAGAGAATAAGGGCAGAGTGCTTTGGGGGTCACAAAGGATGGGAAGCTAACTGCTTTAGAATCTTGGGGAACTTCTCCAAGAAGGTGACATTGAGTTGGGTCTTGAAGAGTGAGTTGGAGATCACATGGTGCGCCGACTAGTTTTACGACAACTCGACACAAGCTAGAGTCAGTTTGGAAGAGGGGACCTCACTTGAGAAAATTGACCTGTGGAGGCATTCTCACGATTGATGATTGTTTTGGGAAGACCTAGATGGTGCCTCCACTGTGTTGGCAGTGGCAGGATATTGGGCTTTGTATTCCAGTACAGCTCTGCAGTCACCTGTTAATACCCTGTGTTTAAACCCTGGCAATATAGCTGGATGTGGTGGTGCATGCCTTTAATCCCAGCACTAGGGAGGCAGAGGCAGGCAGATCTTTTGAGTTCAAGGCCAGCCTGGCCTATATAGCAAGTTCAAGGACAGCCAGAGCTGCACAGAGAAACCCTGTCTCAAAACCAAAACAAAACAAAAAACAGAAAACAAAAACCTGAAGACAAAGCAAAAACAAAAACCACTGGTAACAAATTTAAAAACCAGACCCTCAGGCTCAACACACTGTGAAGGACAGTGAGAATCAAGCTGGGGTCAGTGGATGTGGTCTTGTGACACAGCAGGTGACATCTTCCAATGCAGACAGGGCCTTGGCCCGCATCAGACTCTGGCCTCAGAGCAAAGAGGAAACCATGGCGCTGGGTTCCCTGGCTGGCTGAGTCCTCAGATGTCTAGAGCCCATGGGTGACAGTGGGCTGTCCTTATAACCTGGGTCCTGGTAGCAAAGTTGTTGCTAGGCGACTGAAGACCTGCCCTGCCTGCAACACTGGCTCTCTCTCCTGGATTCTATGCTGCTCCTGATGACAGTCTACAACCCAGGGCAAGGGATGTGACACTGGGCCTGCCAGGTTGGCAGGTGTCTAGCAGAGTACAGCCTGTGTCTGAGGTCCTGCTCAAATGGCCTCACCAGCTTCCTTCTGGAAGCGAGTCGGTGGGAGGTGGGTGCTCCCTCCCTTATTCTAGTTTTAATTCTTCAGGCACCTGCCATCTGGACTTGCCTCTCAGAAGTCAGCCCAGGGCATCTGGGCTAATCCAGGCCAGTGGGGGTGGGGAAGGTGACCTTCAACCTGAGCTTCTGTCTTCTCCACCAGCAGCGGAAGGGACTGGAATTGCTTTGTAGGAGTCTGAGCTGGGCCAACTTCACCTCTGTGGAGATGGGCTCTGAGGCTCAACTGTAAAGCCAACGCCCAGCATGGTGCAGGGCCCCGCTGAACCCTACGTTCCAACTCCATACTGGATTCAGTTGAATCAGACGAGCCATACACACTGTCACGTTTGATGGCTCTCTCTGATCTGGCATATGCCTCCCTCCACTGCTGCATGCTGGGAGCCTTGGGCTTGTGGGTCTCAAGGGTTGCTTGAGGGGGAGAAACGTGTTGTACTGAGCATAAGGCTAAAAGAGGCAATATGTGGCTAAAGGCACAGCTTGGGGAGGCAGGTTTGGATCCTGTCTATATCATGCCTAGCTGTGTAGCCTTGAGCAAGCCTCTTAACCTCTCTGGGCTCCCGTTTTTCACCTGTAGCCCAGGGATAGTCACGGTGGCTCTTTTGGTGGGTGGTCACAAGCACTAGACGTGCTGACAGGCACAAAGCAGTTGGTACATTGAGATATAGAGTTATTCTGATGGGTGTCCGGGGAGAGCAGGTCTCTGGTGTGAGGGGTGCAGCATGGGCAAGGGGTGACCTGGCCATCTCTGAACAGACAGCCGAGACACTGCCCCTCTCTGTCTCCTACAGCACACAGGGGTCTACCCCATGTTGTCCCGCAGCCTGCGTCAGGTGGCTGAGGGCAAGGACCCCACGAACTGGCATGTGCACACGTGCGGGTTGGCCAACATGTTTGCGTACCATACTCTGGGCTACGAGGACCTGGACGAACTGCAGAAAGAGCCACAGCCTCTCATCTTCCTGATTGAGCTGCTCCAGGTGGGAGCCAGGTGGGGGAAGGGCTGGCCTAGGTCAGGAGGGATGCTGCAGGTTTCCTATCCCATGCCCACACCACGTTTGTCTAGAAAACAAGAGGCTGGTCAGGGACCCCATCAGAATTGAAAGTTGCAAACACAACTCCCCCTTTCCAACCACGTTTGAAAATGGGGCTTTAATTTCATTTTTGAAGCATTTTTATTCAATCGGTCATCTGCTTCCATTTCCGCAAGATGCAGAGCTTTGCAGCCTCTTCCTTGGTTTCTGTGATCTGTGGGTTTGGATTTGGGGTCTGGCACAATGAGAGATCCTGTGCTGATCTAGAAGAGCCATGCTCAAGGTCAAGGCCAGGTCAGGACTCAGCTTATGACGAAGGCCGAGGCTCAACTTTGAGGCCTGTATGGGGAAGCAAAACTGAAAAAGAACAGCTGTGTCTGTGCACTGAGCAGGAACATTCCTTCCAAGATGCTCTTTGTAGATACTACATGTTTGTGCTATTATGATGACAAATTCCCGCCAGATGGCAATAAAAGTGTCTTGTGCTAACGCAGTGAGTACTCATGACAATTTCCCAACCATTGAAAGTAAACTCTCCTACAGAAAGGAGCCTTTTCGTAATTTACCCCCAAGGTACTGACTTGCTCAGAGCAGGGCTTCTGAGCTTGTTGCTTCCTTGCTCGGCCTTGACCAGCAAGCCTGACTCTGGTGTGGTGCCTGGCTGTTGGACATGGCAAACCGCTCTCAGAAGGACATTGGGGCCATCTTGTCTGGTCCTCGACTGGCTAACATGGAGCTCCTGGCCTAGGTGGAGGCCCCGAATGAGTACCAGAGGGAGACCTGGAGCCTGAGTAACGAAGAGAAGATGCAGGCTGTGCCTCTCCTTCACGGGGAAGGCAACAGGCTCTACAAGCTGGGCCGCTATGACCAGGCCGCCACCAAATACCAGGAGGCCATCGTGTGCCTGAGGAACCTTCAGACCAAGGTGTGGGGCTGCCTCTGGCTGGGTGGGCTGCGCGTGAGCCTTAAGCAGCCGGTGGCTGAGCCTCTGCCCCACAGGAGAAGCCCTGGGAGGTCGAGTGGCTGAAGTTGGAAAAGATGATCAACACCCTGGTCCTCAACTACTGCCAGTGCCTGCTGAGGAAGGAAGAGTATTATGAGGTGCTGGAGCACACCAGTGACATCCTGCGACACCACCCAGGTGCGGCCCTGGCGGGGGCCGAGGGAGTCGGGGGTAGGGGTGGGGGTGAAGGGGTGGGGGTGGGGGAGCTGGAGAAGGGTAGGGCAGCTAGGGGCAAGCCGGGCCCCAGCCACCTGGGAAGGCCTCGGTGGACCTTCCCAACCCTGTGAGGCACGCAAGGAACCTTGTCCTCATCCAGTGGATTTCCCCAAGTCTGCAACCGCATTGCAAGTGCTTCTGGGTGGGTGATACCATAGTTTTTGGACTATAAGACATACCCGGCCATAAGACACCCCCCCCCCGAGTTTTCAGAGCAGTAAAACAAACAAACAAACAAACAAAAAACCCCAGCAATCGGAATATAAGGCTCACCCTAATCCTCCCCCCTCACCTCCACTTTTTTTGGGCGGGAAGTGTGTCTTATGGTCCGAAAAATACGGTATTTGTTGAGGGAGGCGTTTGTTTCAGACTGAGGCTGGCTATTTAGTCGAGGTTCACTTGGAACTTGTGATTCTCTTGCCCCAGCCTCCAGAGCTCTGGGCTTTAGAGGTGTGTAATACCAGGCTGTCGGGAGGTGGTTTTTAAAAATCTTATTTATTTTTATGTTTTTCAAATGTGCATATGGCTATGTATTCCATGAATCTGGGAGTAGCAGCCAGGCTTTGACAGGAGGCCAGCAATCTAGAGAAAAATATGAAGTCGACACTGTCTCTGGTAGTATCTGAAAAGGCATTTGACTAGAGTAACAGCACACCCTGGCTCCATGCACTAAATCCTCCAGCCTTGTCACAATAAGCCTCATAGTCACCCAGATTGGTCGGGTATGAGGACAAGGTCTGATGGTCACAAAGCTTGGGCCCTCAGTGGGAACAATACAGAGTCCTGAAAGTGAAACTGGTCACAAGACTTGGGAAGGAACGAAGGCTGGGAGGTCCGATGCCAGGGCTCTCTGGGGCTGGCTGGCTGGGTTGCAGCTCGCCCCTCCCCGCAGGGATCGTGAAGGCCTACTATGTGCGCGCACGAGCACACGCGGAGGTGTGGAACGCTGAGGAGGCCAAGGCGGACCTGGAGAAAGTGCTGGAGTTGGAGCCATCCATGCGCAAGACTGTGCTCAGGGAACTGCGGCTGCTGGAGAGCCGCCTAGCAGACAAACAGGAGGAGGAGAGGCAGCGCTGCCGGAGCATGCTGGGCTAGGCGGGGCGGGGCGGGACTGGGCGGGGCTGGGAGCTGTGGGCTGAAGACATGCTGGTCTGAGGGCTGGGTGATGACCAGGACACCGCTCCACTTGTTGCAGGTCGCCCCAGGTGCAGTGTCCTTGGCTACCAGGAGGCTGCCAGTGACTCCTCCATGCTCCCACAGCCTGTGGGCCACCAGGACCTCGATGTCACTTTATTTTATTTTTTAGCACATATGATATTAAATTATATTAAGACTAATTTCTGAGGGCTGGAGATATAGCTTAGTGGTAGAAGGCTTTAGCAAACCTGGGGCCCTGAGGTTGATCTCCAGCATACATAAGTAGGCACAAGCATACGTAAATGCTTTTTGTGGGATCCAAGTCATAGATGCCCATGGGGAGTCAAAAGCACCCCCAGAGCCCCAAAGTTAAATAAAGGGCACAGGATACCTACCATTCCTTAGCTCAGGTGTAATAACCAAACTTGTTTTGAATTAAAATATTTAAAAAGATTTATTTAACTTTAACGTATGTGTATATGCGTCTGTGTGTGTACACCACATGTGTACAGGTACCCAATGAGGCCAGATGAGGGGTGTGGGCTGCTCTACCTGAGTGCTGAGAGCCTCTGGAACAGCAGCAAGTGCTCTTAACTGCGGAGCCTTCTCCCCGGTCCCAAATTAAAAAAAAAAAAAAAAAATTAGCACTCAAAGTATTAGTTTTCATTATTTGCTTTCAAGTAAAAATTATTTGTTTTTAAATTCTTGCCCCATTCTTTCCACCATGCCCAGCTTTATTTTTCCTAGTATTTCCCCCCCTCTGTCTCTATTCTAATCTCTGTTGTGTCCCCTTGCTGTGTCATGCTCCAGTGTTGATTTCAAATGAGCCCACCCCTCCCCCCCCCCCCCCCCCCCCCCCCCCCCCCCCCCCCCCCACCCCCCCCCCCCCACCCCCCCCCCAACCCCCACCCCCGCCTCCAATTTTTCCTGGGCTTGGGTAGCTGTGTTTTAGAATTTCTGACTCTCTTGGTTCTTTTTTTTTGCCACTTTATAGTCTTGAGACATAGAGCCCCTCAGAGAGTCATTGACCTTGACGGCTCTGGGTACACACCCTGAAGAGGATGACAGTGCCAGCACCCACTGTGCCCCTCTCTCACCGATGGTGGGGTGCACTTCGTTTCCCATTGTGCTTATAGTTAACGTCCACCTTGAGCTCTGCTTGGTGCTCAGGTTCACTCGGAAATCTGAAAAAGAAAATAATCAATAAACAACATTTACATGATTGTGGCTGTGCCAGTGCCTTCCCCTGCTGGGCTTTGATTGCACTTCCCCCAGGTCACCAGGAGGAGGATGCTCCTGGAATCTAGGGGTTTCAGTGTCAGCCCTCCTAGCCTAGGAGACAAGGTGGCTCATTTTTAATCTGCTCGGGTCTGAGTCTCCTAGCCCACCTGTGTCCATGGCGAGCAGGAGGCAGGAGAGGACAGAGGCAGGGACATCGTGACCTGCGGAAGCACAGGGAGTGGTGTCTTGAGGCCACGGAGCCCTTAATTTTAGAGCAGTAAGGAAGACAAAGAACCTTCACCACCTCCTCCAGCAGCGCTGCCCGGGAGAAGCCTGGGTGGCACACACCACCAAAGCGCCCGCGTCGCTCTGCCCCTGGAGAAGCCTGGGTGATACACCACCAAAGAGCCCACATCGCTATGCCCTGGAAAAAGCCTGGGTGATACACCACCAAAGCGCCCGCGTCGCTCTGCCCCTGGAGAAGCCTGGGTGGCACACACCACCAAAGCGCCCACATCGCTATGCCCTGGAAAAAGCCTGGGTGGTACACACCACCAAAGCGCCCGCGTCGCTCTGCCCCGGGAGAAGCCTGGGTGGTACACACCACCAAAGCGCCCGCGTCCCTCTGTCCCGGGGGAAGCCTGGGTGGTACACACCACCAAAGCGCCCGCGTCCCTCTGCCCCGGGAGAAGCCTGGGTGGCACACACCACCAAAGCGCCCACGTGGCTCTGAAGCGGACGAGACACAAGAGGCATTATTGAAGGGCTGGGAATGATGGCCCCAGACTCCTCTTGCCTCTCCTCCTCCACTCGCCCCCCAATCTCTCCTCTGTGCTTCCCCTTTTCTTCGACACACTGTCTCTTTCCTTCCAGGTGTTGTTTTTGGAACTTTGCAAACCTCCTGATTCTACTGGGATAGCAGGCATGGGACTGCCTGGCATGCTTTTCTCTGTGTGGTGTCCCCTCCATTGCTTTTCCTTCTGCAGACTGAGAAGATCTCACCTTGCTCGTCAGTATTTATGACTTACAGCTTCCCAACATGACCGATGCCCCAAAGCATCCCAGGGCCCCGCTTGGTCTTGTCTGGCCCTCTTAAGTGGAGATCGTCTCTTTTGATGTCACAGGACATCCATAAACCCCAAAACAAAGAAGGCTGGGGCCCAGAACACCTGTGGGCTACAGTGGGAGGTACACTGGAGAGAGTCCTATTGTCACTGGCACCCAAAGATGACGGGACAATGGTAGTCCTTTTTAGTTCACTAGCGCAGAGGTCATGCTGTGGAAGTGGCAGAGATCTATCCATCCAGGTGCTTGCCTGGGCCTTCTTAGTGCTCTGGAAACAGTCTCCCATGAGGTCCTGGCTGGAAGAACTTGGGGGAGGGGGGCGAGTGTGTGTCACAGAGTGTGCCTTTCCCAAAATCTAGCCAGAGGGTGCCTTTTCCGAGAGGCCAGCAGGGGGCAGCAGATAACAAGCAGTTTGAGGTGCCTGGGAGGTGGGGGTGGGTCTGATGGCATCCTCTGTGTCCTTTGACCACCCCCTGATACCTGCAGAGTGGTCACAACCAGAGAGACACTTAGAACCATAGAATGGGGTCACTGGAAGACTAGGGACGCAGGGAGAGCCTTTGAAATGCTGGGGAACGGAGGCTTAGAGACTGGCCAGAATCTAACCTGGTAGATCCCAGGGGAGCACTCAAGGTTTCATGCTACCTACTGGAACTTTTTGTGCCACTCTGGGCTGCTCAGCAGCTGGTCCATGCTGGGACTGATGCGTTAAGAAGGGAGAAAGAAGAGAAGAAAACTGTAAAGCTCAGCCGGGCGTGGTGGCGCACGCCTTTAGTCCCAGCACTCGGGAGACAGAGGCAGGCGGATCGACGTGAGTTCGAGGCCAGCCTGGTCTACAGAGAGAGTCCAGGACAGCCAGGGCTACACAGAGAGACCCTGTCTTGAAAAACCAAACCAAACAACAACAACAACAACAACACCACAAAACACACACACACCCAAAACAAAACAAACAACCAAAAAAAACCAAAACAAAACAAAAAACCCCAAAACAACAACAACAACAGTAAAACTCACACAGTGACTCAAGTTAGTTTATCAGTAGCCTTCGCATGGGAACAGTTAGGGAGGCCAAGACAGGGGCTTATGTGGGTGTCTCAGCCATGTATCGACCCTCCTAAACTGGAGTGGGCAAAGATCCAGTGACTAGAGAGTGGTTGTGGGAGTCATGTGTGTTTCTCTCATCCTTTGCTGGTATGTTAGGCCCTATAGCTGTAGAGAGGTACTACAAAACAGTGGCTGAAAATGACACAGCTCTTCTGGTTCTGAGGGCAGAAGTCCGGGGATGGGCCAGCCTGAAATCCTCTGTCTAGACTCTCCTGGGGGAATCTGTCCTGCCTTTTCCAGCTCCTAGAGACTCCTGTGTTCCTTGGCTCCTGGCCCCCTCATCCCTGTCTAAGCCAGTAGGGGAGCATCTTCCAGTCTCTTTGTCCTCACCTGTGTCTCTGACCTTTCTGTCTCCCCCTTATGGGACATTTGGTGTGATGCTGGGCCTACCTGGATAGCTCTGCAGATGGTCTCCACCTTGGCGCTCTTGCCCTGACCATACTTTCACATGTGCTACTGTATAAACCATATGCAGGCTCTGGAAATGGGAACGTGGGCGTGATCGAGGGCATCACCCATCTCAGCACAGTGAGCTTCATCATCAACCATGCTGTGTCCTGAAGCCTGTACACACACACACACACACACACACACACACACACACACACACACACAGAGAGAGAGAGAGAGAGAGAGAGAGAGAGAGAGAGAGAGAGAGAGAGAGAGAGGTGGGCAGTGCATGTGGCATGCTCAGAATTTCCTCTGAGCTCTAGATCCTTCGAGTGCAAAGTCAAGGAATCTTGGGGTCATCGTGGCTTCACGACAGTCTTCAGGAGGCAGGTGTCCAGTATTGCTTTCTCTGACAGCTGACATCTGGACTCTCTGTCCCTGGACTTGCCAGGTTTTGTAGCTGGAGGCGCCATATCGAACTTTACCTTGACCCACTGGCCCGTGAGGGTGGCATCACATGGAAGCCATTTGGAGCTCTGCCCTCTCCCTCCCACCTCGTCCCTGAAGGCAAGCACTCACGTTTATTTCCCATGCCCCAAGTCTGCGCAGCTCCTGGCCTAATTTCGACTGCTCCGTCTCTTCTGCTGTTCTCATTAGTGAGAGACTATGATGAGCAAGGAATCTCACCTTCCCTCTCACCACCAATAAAAATATCATCCGAGGATGAGCCCAAGTGCTTGCTCTGTCTCAGCAGTGTCAAGGCTGCTGGCTCCCATTGTCAGCACTACTGCAGGGCAGAGGTGGGGTACGTGTGTGAGTCATTGACATCTCCCCCGGGTGAGAACCATGGGGGGCACCCTTGAAAAACTCATCCCCGTACTGCCTGTTGCAAAGACCCCTAGAAATTTATTAGTCCAACACTCTGATGTGCAGGGGGGGGAAACTGAGGCCCAGCAACACGAGTCTAAGGTGGAAGTAGAAAGTCTGGCAGGTGGCAGGACAGGGCTGGAATATTTACTGGCGACTGGTCTGGTGTCATCATCTCTATAAACTCACTCCTGATTTTTAGCTGCTTTTTCTTTTACTTTTTTTTTTTTTTTTAGATGACGGTAGTTTTATTTAGGTTTTAGATGTCATCGTTTTGTTCTTGCAATGCTGGGGATGAAATCCAGGCCTTGTCCATGCTGGGTGAGTGGTTGACCATTTGTAGCCATAGCCTCACCTTTTTTTCTTTCTGTTGCAGCTCATTTTCCTCTGCTCTGGTGGCATTTGAGAATTTTCTTCTATTACTATTTTCGTTATTTATGTGTGCCTGTGTGCACGTGTGTGGGCATGCATGTGACACTACGTGTGGCAGTCAGAAGACAACGCGTGGGAGTTGGTTCTCTCCTTCTGCCTCATGGGTCCTCGGGATCAAACTCAGGTTGACCCATGGGTCAAGGGCCTTTTCATATTGAGCCATCTCAATGGCCTGAACTTCCTCCTCTTTTTAAAATTTTATTTTTAATTATGTGTCTGTGTCTGTGGGGGGGGGGGTATGTACACATGAGTGCAGGTATTCTTGGAGGCCAGAGGTGTCAGACCACTCCTGGAGCTGGAGTTACAGGCAGTTGTGAGCTGCTTGGCATGGGCACTGGGAATCAAGCTCAGGTGCTCAGCATTTGTATGTTCTTGACTGCTGAGCCATCTCTCAAGCTCCCCCTTTTAAACTTTATTTTGTCTTAATTTCTTCTTCTCTTAAAATCATCACTCCTGTTCTCTCAATCCTTTCTTCCTTCCTTCCTTCCTTCCTTCCTTCCTTCCTTCCTTTCTTTCTTTTGTTCTTTTTTCTATTTTTCTAAGATTTATTTTTATTTTATGTATATAGATGTTTGCCTGTGTATATGTCTGTGTGCTTGCTTGTGCCTTGTACTCATAGATGCCAGAAGAGGGCACTGGATCTCCTGGAACTGGAGTTACAGATGGTTGTTGGCTGCCATGTGTGAACTGAACCCAAAACCCAAATCCTCTACAAAATCAGCTCTTGACTGCTAAGCCATTCCTCCAGCTCCTCTTTTTCATTTCTTACGAGCCTCTGGCTTGTGGCCTCCCAGGACAAGTTGCTGTCAGTCAGCTCCCCACCTCCAAGGCTCCTTTAGGAAGGAAAAGAGAGACGCATTTCCCACCTGGCATGTAGCTAACAGGCGTGCCGACTCTGCCCAGTCTCTAGGTAGGGAAGGCAGAGGTTTTTTTTTTTTTTTTTGTTGTTTTTGAGACAAGGTTTCTCTGTGTAGCCCTGGCTATCCTGGAACTTGATCTGTAGACCAGGCTGGCCAGTGAACCCAGAGATCCACCTGCCTCTGCCTCACAAGTGTGGGATCAAAGGCGTGCACCACTACTGAGAAGGTGGAGGTTTGGGTAATTAAGATACACAAAGCTTGGTGGGTGGAAGGTACCGGTTAGCACCCTCTTTCTGCTGTAGTTCAGACAAAAAAATAAATGTTGGCAGAGAGGGGGGGATTCATAAAAGATGCTGATGGTGGTGTGGATGCAGCTAACTCACCAGCGAGGCTTGGAAAGGGCTGTTGCTTACGCAGCATACACCACAGAATCCTACCCTCCCGACCCGTAACTTCAGCATCTCCATTAGAGACGTGCAGTGCTTCCCAGTTCCCAGCAGATGGCAGGAAAGAGACTGAAGAAGGCATTTCTGTCTAATTTGCATAGTTCCCACACTGGCCCGGTCAGCTCAGTTGGCCCCTGGATTTTAGTTTTGAAAGGCAGGGAGGGCTGGAAGATCTCCAGTTCTGACTCCAGACAGCACCAGGGGGGGGGGGGGCAGAGTCCAAACTGGACACAACAGCCGGATGATACTGGGACCCTGCACCATTCTCACCAGCTGAACGTCACTCATTAAAGCAGTTTATGAAAGAAAGGGGCTGGTTAACGTAGAACTGGGGTAGTGTCCTCTGGGCTGGCTGTCCTGAAGGTTTGGAGGGATTTTCTTTCTTTCTTTCTTTCTTTCTTTCTTTCTTTCTTTCTTTCTTCCTTTCTCTCTCTCTCTCTCTCTCTCTCTCTCTCTCTCTCTCTCTCTCTTTCTTTCTTTTTTTGAGGGATTTTCATTCTCTGTGTCCTAGACAGATGGATTTGTCAAGGTGTCCTGGGGTTCTGTCTTGTAGGCTAAGATGAGTCTCATCTTTCAGCTGAAACAAAGGTTCTTGCTCCTCTTTATATCTTATTTATATTTTATTATTTTCACAAACCTTGATACTGGTTTCTGTAGCGTGGGTACAGGTTTAAACTCCTACTGAGAGTGAGTAAGGGCCCCCTTCCTCCACACCCTTTCCAGCATCGGTTGATGACAGTCATTCTGACTGAGGCAAGGATTCTCGAGGAGGCAGTTTTAATGATCGTTTTCCTAGTGGCTGAGGATGCTGAACGCATTTCAATAGTCATGGACCATTCGAGGTTCCTCTTTTCAGCTGCTTGTTCACGGGATGTTTGTGTTTCTGGAGCTTTACTTCTCCAGAAGTGGCCCCTCCCCCTGCCACGTTCCTCAAGTAGCCTGCAGAGGGCACTGTTGCATGCTGGCGCTTTGGACCTTTAAGACTCTTAGACTGTCCCTTGCTTAGCTGATTTAATCTTTTCAGCAATTTTTACAATGTATCTCCCACATTATGGTTAGAGAATTTGAGGGTAACATGTCCAGAGCCAGAGTTCACAGCAGGTGGACTCACTGGCTTCAGACTTGAGCTGCCATTCCTGGTGTCCCTGCAATCTCACAACTTGACCAGCAGCAGCATCTGAAACATTGTCCCTTTGCATGGTGACACACCAGTGATTTTCAAAAACTATGTGTAACTGTTCCTTTTTGGTTCCCTTTGCTGTCCCCTTGCCATGGGGGTCACTTTTGCCAGTCTGTGTTATGTTGGCTATAGCTCACTAGTGATAATGACCAGTCAGGGGCCCCCTCAGATGCCATCTCAGAGACACCTGTCCTTCTGTCTCCACATCTGGGGCCAGGGACAGTCAGACAGGCGTTGGTTCCTAACCAGTTCTGGACAGTCTGAAACAATCTGTATGACTGTTTACACACACACACACACACACACACACACACACACACACACACACACTTTTAAATCTAGAGTCTGCGGCTGAAAGAACATGATGTGATGTTTGTCTTTCCAAGTCTGGCTTACTTCGGTTAACATAATGACCTCTAGTTCCACCCATTTTCCCGAGAATGTCGTGATTTCGTTTTTCTTTACAGTCGGATAAAATTGCACGGTGTATATGGGCCACATTATCTCCACCGGGTCATCTGCTGATGCACATCTAAGTTGGTTCCTTTTCTTGACTAGAGCAGTAATGAACACAAATGAACAGGAACCTCTGCAGTGTGTTGTGGTGTGTGTTTACCCAGTGGCATAGCCGGGTCTTAAGATAGTTCTATTTTTAGCATTAAAAAAAAAAAAAAAACCCATGTATTTATTTAAGGTGGGAGAAGGAATTTGCCACAAACACATGTGGCATCCAGGACAACTTGTGGAGGTTGCTTCTCTCCTTCCAAAACACAGTGGTTAGATGCCGCAAGGCAGTTGGCAACGCCTTAGCTGTATGTATGTTATTAGGCCCAGCGGCCTCTTCCATCCTTGTGAGGGGACGTGCTGACCTTCTCTCCTTTCATACGACGCATATTTTTAGTTCCCCCTGAAACTTCCACATTGGTGTCCAGAATGCTTGCCCGAGTTTACGTTACAGTTAGCTGTGTCTGCTTCAGTTATGCACAACACCCCGGAGTCACTTGTGAGCTCACCCCGCCACACCCAGCATCCTAGCTCGCTATCATCCCGGGTGGCCTCTGTATTCCCTACTCCCTAGCTTTAGTTGGGAGTAAACACGGCAGCTTCCCTGCTCTGCCAGCTCTGTAGTGAGGCACATCCAGCTGCCGCCTGCTCTGTCAGGGTAAAGCTTTCACTGGTGTTCGTCCTGCTTGTAACTTCACATCTGTCTCTTTTAAAAATGCCGCTATTTCCTGTCCTATGAAGTCGAAGCTCTCTGACTGACCCCTCCAGGCTGCGCAGGAGTTGCCCTCTGCTGTCCTGGTGTGTGCGACTGGCCTGAAGTTCAGAGGGAAGATCCTGGAGGATGTCCTTTGGCCCTGGGAGAGTAGGAGGCAGCTGGTGACAGCAGCAGGGGCTTTCCTCATTCCACTGAGCTGCAGACGTCCCGACAATTGCTTCTTCCAACCCACCCAATCTTGCCCTCAGTGGGCACCTGTGTCTGGCTATGCGGAAGATGATGGTACAGGAAGGTGTGTGTGTGTGTGTGGGGGGGGGAATTCTAGGTCTATGTGCGAAGACATTTTCTTTGGAGAAGGTCTCCATTATTAAGGACGGGTAAATGAACTTGGTCATTTCTGGGAGAGTTGAAAGCAAATTGAGAACCTAGAACCCCAGTGGAAAGAAACCTATGGGAGGCTGAGTGGGTGGCCACAAAGCTGTTCCCCTCACCTCTGGCAGCTGCCCTGTGCTTTTGGCTCCCATGACCTTTACCCTGGCTGGTGGAACAGTTTGGACGCATGCAGACCTCTTCCAGCCTTGGCGTAGAGGACCCTTATGAGACAAACGCCTTCTTCTCTGCTCGCCAAAAGGTAGCAGCGTCTGGGAGGCTCCTGGGGAGAGGTGGAGCCTGGGTGCACAGAAAGCCAGGCCTGAAAGATGAGTCTTACAACTGTTGGATATATGCCTGCCCGTGGAGCCTTTGCCTTGTGTCTTCCCAGGCTTTTTTTTTTTTTTTTTTTTTTTTTAATTGAGGACATCATGGTGTTTTCAGTCTGCTTTCTTAGAGTTTCTGTTGCTGTGATGAAACACCACGGCCAAAAGCAACGTGGAGAGGAGAGGGTTTATTGGACTCACAGTTCCAGATAGCAGTTCACCATCAAAAGTGGTGAGGGCAGGAACACACACAGCGCAGGGACTTGGAGGCAAGAGCTGATGTAGAGGCCATGGAAGGGGCTTCTTATTGGATTGCTCCTCATGGCTGCTCAGCCTGCTTTCTTATAGACCCCCAGGACCACCAGCCCAGAGATGGCACCACCCACAATAGGCTAAGTACTCCCCCATCAACCACTAATTTAAAAAAAAAAAAAAGCCTCTTCTATCAGTTAAGGGCAGTCCTTTGTTCATCCTAGCTCGACGCCTGGCTTGGTGGCCAGAGCTGTTTTATGCCTGGGACATGTAAAAATCAAATCAAATAAAAAAAAGACAGGCACCTGTGTTCAGCCATGCCACACAGTGCTGGTGGAGGAAGATGCCCAGAGACCTGCCCTCCACCCCATGGCACAGGAGGGCCATGGACATACAGAGACCTGCCTACCACTATGCAGTGCATTGAGGGAGGAGGAAGACAGACCCACTGACCCGCTGACTGCCATGCCACCCTCAGACCTACCCTCTGGTGCGCAGCAGACGTAGATTGTAGATACCCCCTTACCATCATGCCACACAGCTCAGACTGAGGACATCACCCAGGGGCCTGCCTGCTGTGTGACCCCCTCACTGGCTGTAGTAATTGGGAGAGAGCTGGCTCTGCACCTGCCTGGGCAGCACAGTGGAGCTGGCACTGATGACAAAAGCACAGATGAGCCAGCCCCGAGGGTGTGACAGTAGGAGAGCTGTCCTAGCCCCAGGTAGGCTGCAGCACTTAGGACAGTGACTGGGCAGCACAGTGGAACTGACTCTGGGTGAGCTAGCCCTAAGGGTATGCGAGCAGGGGAGCTGACCCTGCCTCCTGTCGATGGTGGCATTGGGTGGCCTCGCTTGAGCAGTGCTGGAGAACTAACTAGCCCTGGTGGTGCAGGTAGGGGAGAGGTGGCTTGCTGACCAGCTGAGCTACCCACCCAGTGTCAGATCCAGGGTTCTGAGTTGGTCCAACCCAAAATCTATATCATCTGTGAATGGTTGGGATGTGTGAAAAGGCCAGTCTTGCTGATCCAAAGCTGCAGGATCTCCATGACACAGGGAAACAACAGGATAAATGGGAGGAGTCCAGGTGAGGATCAGATATTGATGGTGTCAGAGAAGCTAGAGGCATCGAACCAGACCAATGACTCATTGCAATGAACATTTATTTGCAAGTAAAGAGTGAAGATGTTTGGACAGAGGGATATACTATGGGACACACTGACAGACTACAGCTTCCACTATGAGATGTTTTTCTATGGTATGTGTGTGTGTGTGTGTGTGTGTGTGTGTGTGTGTGTTTTAGAGGGAAGTTGCAAGAGTAAAAAACAGCCCTGAGGGGATGGGGAAGAAGAGAGGGACTGAGGTGCTTGATATGAAACTCACAGAAAAATTAATAAAAAGGAAAAGGAAAAAAAAAAGGGAAAAAGAAAATGCCCTACAGGCTTGCTTGCAGCCTGATCTTGTGGAGACATTTTCTTAATTGATGTTCTGTCCTCTCCAATGACTCTAAGCCTGTGTCGAGTTGACGCAAAACTGCCAAGCACACCTGTGTATGCTGCTATAACAAAATACCACAGACAGGAACTTATGGAGAGGTGAATTTTTTTTTTCTTCTTTCTCAATTCTGGAGGCTAGAAGGCCTAAAGTCAAGGTGTTGGCTGTCTGTTGAGGGTCCTGTCTCCTCTTCCAAAATGGTGGCTTGAGCATTGTGTCCTCCAGAGAGAACACTGATCTTGTTGGGGATGATAGAGAAAGGGTGGTTCCCTGCCAAGCTCTTCTTTGGGAACATCCAATCCCAGCCTGGAGAAGCCCACTGTCAGGCGCCTCTTGCCTATGGAAGGTCACACCTCTTAGTGCTGGGATGCTGGGCATTCAGTGCCAGTGCTTGGATTCTGAAGGGGTGCATCCAACCGCTCCAGGGACAGTGAGCTTACACAGATGCAAGGGGGCCCCTCAGAGTCTGACAAACACCCCACAATGCTGTACAGCTGGACTCAGACTCCTGCAGGCTCCACAAGGGTTAGCTGTGTTTCCTCGACTCATCACAGACCCTGGTGCCCTGGCGAAGGATCAAGGTGAGTGTCTTGAGTCCCCGCCCTGGAGGAGTACCAGCTTTCTTTCCAACATCATCCATCGTGCTCCCTTCTGAGGAGGGCGAACGAAGAGAAGGCCTCCCAGCCTTGGGTTCCTAAGAGTGAATTTGGATGCTATACACTGTGGTGAGTTGGTGGCATTCTGGCCTCTGACTCAGCCCCTCCATCTGGTTTTAACCCAAGTTACTTAAGAACATCACCCTCCACCAAGCCCCCTACTCTCCCAGGGCCAAAGGACATCTTCCCAGGGCCTGGCCGACCATCACAAGGTAAGCAAAACTCCACAGAAGTGTTCATGGCCTCTTGTTTGGATGAAGGTCAGAGCCATACCAGTGATTTTTGCATTGTGTGGTTGTAAAGTTTGTTTGTTGAGGCTGTTCATAGCTATGGGGCCTGGAGAGTTGGCTCAGCAGGAAGAGCCTCTAGAGAAATAAGGGCACCTTCCGGTTAAAATCAAGATGCTCTGTAAGTAAATCTGAGTAGAGGGGGAGGAAGCATCTAATTAGAATTATAACGACCCCCCCCCCCCCCCAGTTCGCTTCACCTTTGGGCTGTATTGTTCAGACTGATTTTATTTTTCAAATTGCCAATTTAAAAACATCCATTTCAAAGGTACATAAAGATCAGCCCTCAATTTTCAATTTTGGCTTCAATCTCTCTGTAAGGGAGCATCCGTCGTCAGTGGGCTTTTTCTCTCTCAGTCTGCTGCAGCCGTGTTAAAAAAAAAATCCACCCAGGGAGGGAATGTGCATTCAGGTTTTGTGTGAAGAAAAACTGAAATGACTAAGTGCAGCGCAAACCATTTAGAGCGAGGCGAAGCTGGAACAGAAGGAAGGAACCTGGTTACCTGCTGCTTGTTACAGCTTGGCAGATCGCAGGTCTGCATCTCCTGCAGAAATTCCTACAATGCATGTTTTCGGATGGTTGATCCTGAGGCCATACACGGGTTTGCCGTGTAAGGCTTGAACCCTGAGTTCAGGCTTAGAGGCCACTATTAAGTCAGGTGTGGCAGCATGTGTCTGTAACCCCAGTGTTGGGGAGGGGGAAATAGGAGAATTGCTGGGGACTTTTGCTGGCCACACACACACACACACACACACACACACACACACACACACAGGGAGGGATAAAGGGGGGGAGGAGAGAGAGAGAGAGAGAGAGAGAGAGAGAGAGAGAGAGAGAGAGAGTCACAAGAAATCTTTGTTCTTGAAAAAGTGCAGAATTGAAATAAATAAATAAATAAATACTATTTTTCTTTCTAAAATATCCCACCTGGCAATTAGCCTGCAATAAAAGAAAGGGCGTTTTTAAAACTGAAGTAGCTCTGTAAACAGATACTCAAACATTCCAACTTAATTGCTTCGCTGTGGGCACGGGTGGCGATTACAGACCACAGAAGAAGCACCATCTCTCTGTGTGTTTAGTTGAACAGCGTGCCAAGGGCTGCCTTGGCTGAGGGGTTGATGTACACGCTAACCTACCTCCAATAACGTACCCGTTGCCAGGTTCAAGCTCCCCACCTTCTCCTGGGGCTCTGGCCAACTAAATCATGCTGTGAGAAGGGCATGCCCAGGCCATGTAGCTGGCACACGGGGGTAAGGAATCAGAACTTTCTTACAGAGCATCATTTTAGCCTGTTCCAAACCAGGCGTCCACTTACTAAGCCTGGAACTGCAGATTTCATGTGCTGTGAAAGGACTTTGTCCCCAGATCCCACTTCCTAGCTTCTTCTTCACATTGCTATCCACCTGGCACAGTTAAATCACCATTTTGTCTGTTGGTGCTTCCGGTTTGTGCCGTTTGGACTCACTGCCGGGCCAGAGCTGCAGGGTGACCCTTCTTCTTTGCCTGTCTGTGTTGGGCCTTTCGTCTGTTTTGTCTGATCTCATTGTGTGTCTATAGCTTTGAATAGCAGGGATACAGTGATGATTCCCACATTCCTGTCTCCGTCCCGGGGTCCTCCTCCTGTCTCCAGACTGCATGGCTCTTCCATCATCATCTTCTTAACATACCCTCCAGGCCACCTAATCAGTTCCTGACCTCAACACTCCTGAAACACAACCGTTTATCCTCCTCCATCCCCAAATTGTTGATGCTCTCCTCACCCCGGTTCCCAGGGCTCCACTTGTTGATTGTACAGAGGCATGGCTGGGAGGAGGGAGGCTCTTTCTCCATCCCCTCTCCCCACCTCACTGCCCCCTCCACCCTGACACATGATCTGCAAATGATCTGACTGTCACAACCTCTCCTTGCTGGCTGGCCCCTCAGTTCATGTCTCATTGGCTCCTGGACAGGGGTCACAGTGTGCCCCATGATTGGCTGTTCCCTTCACTACTGTTCCCTGACCGTCTGCCTCAAGACAGCAGCTGAGCAGTTCTTCCTGACTATGAGTTCAAGTTTAGTTGCTCCTTTAGGTTTCTCTGTGGCTGTGAGTCTCCAGGCTGACCACAAGGCCAGAGGGGGCTTCCTGACCTGCTGGGGTGCCCTCCTATCTTAGTGAGCGTTTCTATTGCTGTGAAGAGACACCATGACAACAGCAACTATTATAAAGGAGAACATTTAAGTAGGGGTATGTTTATAGTTTCATGGCAGGGAGTGCAGGCATGCAGGCAGGCAGGCAGGCATGCTGCTGGAGAGTCAGCTGGGAGTTAACATATGGATCTGCCAGCGACAGGAAGAGAGAGATGCTAGGTCTGGCTTGAGCATTTGAAGCCCCAAGGCCACACCTACTCCAACAAGGCCTCACCTCCTCTCAAATAGTGCTACTGCCCAATGACCATGTATTTAAATATATGAGCCTATGGGGCAGGGGCATTCCTATTCAACCCATCATATCCTGCTCCCTGGCCCGCGTAGGCTTGTAGCCATATCAGAATGCAAAAAAATGCATTCAGCTTGACTTCAAAAACTCACACAGTCTATCACAGTCTAAGCACTGTTTAAAAGTCCAAAGTATGCACTTTTCTTCTTAGAACCTTCTCAGTCATTCTGCCCTGCTGATCCCAGACACCCACATGGGTTCCCGTCCCTCTTTCAGGACGTTTGTAGCTGTCCTGTCTTTCCTGAGCACCTTCCCCGAAGCAGGTCCATCCTTATAAGATTGTCCCCTAACACTGTCCCCAGGTTCCTGAACGGTGTGGGTCATGCCAAGTGGGGTCCTGTAACTGAATGCAAGTGGGGCCTGCAAAGAATTTGGCGACAATAAAAAAAATTTTTTTTGAATAGCCAGTGGTCAAAATTAGTTCAAAATCAAATGCTCATTGAATCTGAGGTGTTTCTGCCAGTGCTCAGCCACATTGTAACACATGATTACCCAGCAGCCTTGGCTCTGAACATATAAGATGCCCACTCACACTTCATTGTGGTCACGTCCCACGACATCCTTCTGCACCCTTGGCTCAGATTCGAGACTATGGTATGTTCTGGACTTTAGTGTTTTCGCTGTACATAATAAAGGTTTTGCTCTTACAGAAACACAGTGGTTTGCTCATAGAACAGAGGCTTTTCACATTTTCCAGTCCTCATTCCTCAGCATGCGTCAAAGCAGTGTGGTGAAACCCCAGAGCCACATTTGGTTACGGGACCCCACATGGCACAACCACAGTTCGAGACCCTGGGTGCTGGTCGGAGGCAGTGTAAGGGGAGGATCATACGCACATGGTTGTGTATGGAGTTAGAATGCTTAACTTAAAAAAAAAAAAAATCTCTGAGTGGTTGAGTTGAAATCTGCTAAAAAGAAGTTGTCAGAGAGGAAGATCGGCGTCGAATTAGGACAAAATTCCCAACAGTCTTTTAAGTGGCCCTAAGTATATTTCTGCCATGTTTGGGCTATATATTTATGCAACGTGACATTCTTAGCGTTGACTGTAAAACACTGACCCACTCTGGAGACTCTTGAAGATGCTCTGTGTCCCGCACTGTCAAACACCCAGCCAAGACGTCTTTGTCTGAAAATAAGCCACACATCCATCTCACTGTGCAAACTTGCTTTTGTGTCAGTCACTAAGTGGTTAAATTGTAAATACCAGTGAGCTGTCTTAGAAGAAATTTCTTTATAATTTATTGTCATTAAATGCTCAATTTGCATAACTGTTTATATGCCTATGTATCTGGGTCTTACGAAAGTTTCCTGGGTGAACAGGAGCCATATGTAGGAAGAACTTAAGTGCTGTGCTCTGACATGCAGCAGATCTTGCTAGCTTACATTACTGCCCAGTTTCCTCATGATGGTAGAGGTATTTTTGTTTTGTTTACTGCTATGTTCTAGTACCTAGGATGAGGTCAGGGTTAGGGTTAGGGTTAGGCAATGATGGCCAAGAAAGGATTTCCCAAGCTGTGGAGACAATCTATTGGCAACTCTTACCAAATACTTCTAAATACTCTGCACTGAGAAAACCCAAAGTGATTTCCAGCATATTCAGCAATTAAGTAATCTATCCATTTAAAATTTGTTCCTTCTCTTTTTATGGGAACTGAAAGCTCTTATCTCCCTGGTGATTTTAATGATAAGGGCTTTCCTTTTCTCCCTGTGTTGGCTCTATTTCATCTGTCCACTTTTTTTTCTCTTTCTCATATAATGGGCACCCCTTAGCTATCTAAAGATCCCCCCGACTTATGTATGATGGAGTCTGATAATTATGTATATGCATATATGTATATATAAATCACACACATATGTGATTTATTTTATTTCTATTTTTTGTGTGCATGGGTGTTTTGCCTATATGTATGTCTGGGACCTTGTGGATACAATGCCCTCAGAAGCCAGAAAAGGGCATCAGATTCTCTTGCAGTTATTTTACCAGTATGACCTAATAATGTTTATTATTAGGCTTATAATTATTATTATGACAGTATTTTCTAACCTGCTAGCAATCAATCAAGACACAGACACCTGTTATATTTTAAAATAGTCTTAGTTAACATGGGGCAGGGCAGATATTAACCCCATAAACTATTCCCATGGTGGGACAGGTATGGAACTGCCTCACTCCCATGCCATCTGCCCCTAATAATTTCTATCAAGCTACCTCCCATCCATAATCCCAAATACTTGTTAACTATCATCATCTGGGTCAAGTCTCCATCCACGCCAGCCATGTGTTTCTCCTTCATCCGACCCATGGCGCAGCCTTCTTCTTCCTCCTCTCTCCTCCAGTCTCTCTTCCTCCCAAGATTCTCTCTGTCTCCCCAAGCCTAGGAACCTTAGCCACGCCCATCCCATTTACCCTGCCCAGGTGTGATGGCCTTTTATTGGTCAAACAGGTTAAGCTCTTAGGCAAGGTTCAGGTGGGGCACAGAGACAGCAAGCAGTAATCAGCATCAAAACTCACCAGACCAACCTCCAACAAGATCCCCTGGAACTAGAGTTACAGATGGTTGTGAGCCGCTACGTGGGTACTGAGAATAGAATTTGGGCGCCCCGGAAGAGCAGCCAGTGCTCTTAGCCACCAAGCTATTTCCCCAGCTCCAAGAGTGCGATATATATATATATATATATATATATATATATATATATATATATAT
>OU015755.1:100548278-100565718 GCA_907169655.1 Acomys percivali | reverse complement strand
ATATATATATATATATATATATATATATATATATATATATATATATTAAACCTCTTTCATTCTGTGTATATATTTGTTGTCTCTGTGCGTGTGAGTGCAGTGCCTGCAGAGGCAGAAGAATGTGTTGTATCCATCAGAGCTGGAGTTACAAGCAGTTGTGAACCCCCTGGTGCGGGGGAATCAAACCCATATTCTCTACAAGGGCAGCATCTCTCACTGCGTGATGCACCACCGAGCCATCGCTCCAGCCACTGGATGAGGTCTACACCATTGACTATGCCTCTGCAGATGCAGGAAGCTCACAGTGACCAGAGAATCAGGGACAGGGGCTTGGCCGTAGAATAACTATAGAACGGGGTTAGAGTTGGGGGGGGGGGTCCTCCAATGTCTGCGTCTCAGAGGCATCCTGCCTGGGCCTTTCAGTTTATGCAGAGCCCTTCCTGAAAGCATGTGTCTGGCTGGCAGCAATTGGGGCTGTGGGACGAGACCTTGCTTGGCATTTCCTGTACGGCCTCCCAGTCTCTGACCGGCAGCTCTTCCCGGCGTCCCTACGTCAGGTGGCCCTTTGTGGGCATAACGAATCACTCCTACCAGCGGATAAAGGGGGGCCCTGGCAGGCCTGGACATCCTGACCTTGTCCACTACCCATGCCTGGTCTAGGGCGATTCAGATGACCAAAGTCCCTCTACTGTGTCTAGTTCCCGAAACTTCTCGGGTGTGGGCATGGTGTGCGGCCCACTCAGTCTCTAGTTCTGGGTGCCCCTGATGCAGTCTCTGGGGCACCCACTGTCTGTGTCCTACTTCCTGGGCAGCTCGTAAGCCACCTTACTGCTTCAAACTGCCTGCCTTCTCTCAGTGTCACCTTCCTCATGGACTGCCCGCTGGTTTCAGGTTTGGGGAGCGGCAGGAAGGTTCTGTGGGATGGTAGGTGTGTCCCTGAGACACTTCCCTCCAGGCTGGACTGTCGTTGCCTTTCTGATCGCCTTACCAGCTGACTTTCTCTGTGTCCCGAGACGTTCTGACTTCCGGTTTGGCTAGACCGAGGCTTTCAGAGGTGGAAACTAGAGAAGCTTGGTCATCCCCTCCCTGACCCCCAGCCCATTAGCTTCTTCTCCTTATTGCCTTGGGCTAGCTGTTGGATCTATTGGCTTGGCTTACAGCCCTGTCTCCCTTCTCCCCGCCCCAGCCACTGCCACCATGTTCTTCCTCTTCTAGTATCAAGAAAGCAAAGGCAACCCCTGGGACTGACTGGCGGGGAGTCCCTCCCACATCTTTGTATACGCATGCTTATCTGGGGCTGTTGCCTCCCTTTGGCTTAGACTATTTGTTTCTGAGGGAGACCCCCTCACCCTCAGTGACCCTCTATCCTCCTGACTCCTTCTTCCTTCCATCTCAGCTCAGGTGTTATCCCCAAAGAACAATGTTATTCACTTTCCATGTTTTATTATTTCTCCTCTTCTTGCCCCTCCAGGGAGTTTGGGGTGACACGGGGGAGGGGTATATTTAATCTTTTACTGTCTCCACCAGGCTGGCTTCTGCTTACCCTCCGCAGTGTCTGTGGGAGCTTAGTAAGTTGCTGCTCTGAGCGAGTGATGGGAAGGCCCCTTTCCTAAGCCCTCTAGGAAGATGTCTCAGCATCAGTGGTCCAGCACCATGTACTGTGTATCTTGCTATGCGGTTGCCGGTGGCAGCAGCTGCTGCATGGCCCCCACGCTGCATGTCTCTCTGGGCTGAATGATGTTGCAATTTACTTTCGAATACAGTAGGCGCCCAATAAGAAGTTGAGCAGTAAATAACGTCTGACTGCGTGGTGGTTTAGAGATAGACTTTGTTTATCTGGAGCCGGGGAGCGGATGCCCTGTGTGGCTTGTTCAACCGTCATTTCCCAGTGAGTTCTTTGCTGTTTTATTCGGCATTGTTTTTCTGTAAGGCTGCTCACCCCTAGGCATGCGCGGAGGTGGCTTTGAACCGGCTTGATCAAACTCCAAGCAGCTGTGCGGAGTTGAAAATTCACTGCCCAGGGGAGAAAGAAGCTGTAGCCAGGGAAAACAGACAGGCCTCTCCCCTCCTCCCCCTCCCCCTCCCCCCCACCCCGTGAAGAAAACCTAAGAATACCACAGCAGTGATGCCGCCCTGCTGAGTGGCTCTGAAGAAGAGCTGAGCTGAGGGAGAGCTGAGTCAGGACTGCAGCCTCTCCTGGGAGGGACCTAGGCTAACAGAGAACTGTTTGGTCAGGACCAGGTGTCTACTGCCCAGCTGTCTCTTGCCTTCCTATTCTTATGTCACCCCTGGAAGGCAACCATCTCTAAGCTTTTTCATTCCTTCCTTGAGAGGCAGAGGGGTGGCAAAGTATCTGGGTTTTGGGTCCAGATGGGGACGGGACTGAGTGCCGTTTTTTTGGTTCTGCATACAACTTTAACTCTCTCCAAGCTGCACTGCCCTCACCTGCAAGGCAGGAAGCACACACATGCTCGGTGCTGGTGGCTGTGAGGGCAGGAGGCCGTTAATGAAGTCCAGCAACTGGAACAACACAGGGGGATTCTCTGCTGCAGGCAAGGAAGTCTCTGGGCTGGAGGTATTCAAGGATTGACTTTTTGTGGTCCTTCAAGCCCTGAGCGGGGAGAGTGAGGACTAGTCCAGTCATCCTGAATTAGTCCGTTCAGTCATGGAAGTGAGGTTTTGATTTTGTTAAACAGAGTCTGGGATTTCATGTGTCAGCGTGCTGCCTGGCAATTAAAATCCGGGAGAGTTTAATCTGAAGAGAGTTCCAGCTCTGTTGTTTGCCCTTTTAATCTTGTCTGTTGCCATGGGAACGACAAGTGATTGCAATCACCACTGTTTGTATTGTGAGCCGGCTCCCATCAAATGTGGCTTTTGAAAAACAAGAAATAAAAATCTTGACTTCTGCACACCACTCATTACCATTCAGAGCAAACCAGGAAGTTCCGTAAAAACCACTTCCTTCCCAGCACATGCTCTGAAATTCCCACCAGCCTCATTTCTGATGCTCTCTTTCCTCCCCTTTAACCAGGTGGCTCTGCCGTGTACTCTGAGCATCACCAAGCAGGGTGGATGCTGGGCTGGCTGGGGAGCCAATGCTGGTGAGGAACTGGCTACCCAGGACACGCAAGGGGTTACTGTAGCTCCTCCAGATTGTGGACATTAGTTTAAAGTTTTTACCTTTGAGTGTGTATGGTCGTGTACCCGTGTGTGAGTGTGTGAGCACAGGCAAGCGCTTGCCACAGCACCTGTGTGGAGGTTGGAGGATAACCTTGGGAGTTGAATAACCTTGGGAGTTGGACTTTGCTTTCTGTCTTGCTTGAGGCAGAGTCTCTCTTTTGTTCCGTGCTGTGTGTTCCAAACTTTCTGGTCCTCCAGCTTCTGGGGCACCCTCCTGTCTCTGTTCCCATCTCATTGTAGGAGGGCTGGGGTCACACATGCGACCTATCGCTCCGTATTTTATGGAGACTCCGGAGATTCAAACCCAGATCTCCACACTTGTGCGTCACACGCTTTACCCACTGAGCCATCTCCCTGGCTTCTCATGGAAGTTGTACTAGTTACTCATCATCTCAGCTATGATCACTCCCTGAAGATAAGGAAGAGAGATGCTGTCCAGGGCTAGCGTGCCCTTGTGAAATGATGGGTTGGGGACCAGCAGTCCTTAGCATGTAGGTCTGAGAAGTGTGTGATATTTTGGGGGTGGGGGGGGGAAGCTTCTGGCCACCTGCAAAGTTACGGCAGCGGCCTGTCCATCTTCTGGCTCCTGCTGGTCTTGTGATCCAAAGGCTCCAGAGCCTAGAGGGAGATTACTTCAGCCTCCTTTCAGTGGGTCCTGAATACCCCCTGCCTTCTCTTACAGCTTACAGAATGGTTTATGGTGAGAATGTGAAAATGTTGGCCTAATGCCCAGACCTAATTGATTAAAGCATTTTTCTTCGAGTAGAGAGAGACTCTAGCGAGCATTGATCTCACTCCGGTGTGTAACAGCTAAGAATAAACTATTGGGTGAGGAAGGGACTTGCCAGAGGTCAGGGGATAAGAGAGTGTCTCCTGTCCCTGGCAGCTTGCTTTCTGTAAATCCGACCTCATTGCAAGACATGCCTCAGACTACTTCATTTCATAAATCCTGAAAAGCTGCAGCTACTTTTTACCCGAAACCCACACATGCCTCATATCATGTCTCTTTAGAGAAGGCACAAACTGGTTCAATGTGTGTTAAATTCTAGAAATGCATACTGAATGGCTGCAGTGTTCTCACGCTAGCACCACAGGCCAGGGGACAGTTGAACTCTCCTTGATTTCAAAATTAGCTCCGATCTCTAGGTCTGGTTCTAGCGTCCTCTAGTGGTGCCATCTTGAGGGATCACGTCACCACGTCTCAGGCCTTTGGTTATGTTCTGTACTGTGAAGAGAGTGGGTGCCTTGAATGTGACAGGTCCCCCACAGGCTCATGTGTGTGGACGTTAGTCACCCCGATAGTGATGATGCTATGGGAGGTTGAAGAGTCTCTAGGATGTGGGGGCCTACCTGGTAGGCTCAATTTTCTTAACAAATATATTTTATTACAAACTTATTAACCGAGAGTACCTCACTTATAACCCGACTAACCTAAGCAATAGGAAAAGAAGATTAAAGAATACAATTATGAAACCGTAAGGATATCGGTTCTGAGGAACGATTCTCCTGGCGTAATCAGCAGGATTTCTTCTGCTGGAGCCTGGAGCCACCAGAACCCGGAACCTTAGCCAGAGCCCGGAGCCCCGAAGCCTTCCCTCGAGCGGTTCTCTCTAGGAGCATCTCGAAGTGGAGCAATGAACAGCCAAAACCATCCCAAGTCTCCAGAGGCCCCGCCTCTTGTTTTTGGCTCACATTTATATCTCCTCTCAGCATTTGTTCAAGGATGTTTTTCATCTGGTTAATAACCAATCTCCCCCACATGGTAGTTTGACTTCTAAGAGGATAAACATCACCTGCTCTCTCACAAGTCTTTTCTCATCCCCCCCCCCCCCATTTGTGATCTAAACAAAAACCATGTTTATCTCTCCTTCACTACCTGATAGAAGTAGATGTCTAGGGACGGGTCTTTGGGGGTTACATTCACCTTTGTGTCCCTTTGCATTCTCTGCTTCCTGGCTGTTTCATGTGAGGGTTGTCTGTCTCCAGCTTCACTAGGTTGTAAAAAAAAAAAAAAAAAAAAAAAAAAAAAGACCAAATGTAAAGTGGGGAGGAAAGGGTTAATTTTATCTTGCAGCTTGTAGTTCAGCATCCAGTAAAGTCAAGACAGGAATTCAAGAACCCTGGAGCCTGGAGCTGATGCAGTGGCCATGGAGGAACACTGCTTACCAACTTGCCCAGCACTCAGGATCACCAGCCCCGGGGGTGGCACCCTGAGAGCGAGCAGGGCCCTCCCACATCAACCACCAGTCAAGAAAATGCACCACAGGCTTGTCCGTACATCAGTCTAGTGGCGGTCTTTTCTCAACTGATGTTCTTTCTACCTAGATGTCTCTAGCTTGTGTCAAGTTGACATAGACCTAGCCCTGCATGGTTCCACACTTCCACACTCACTAACTCCACCACGCTTTTCCATCCAGGATGAACCTGGGCTCCTTTGAAACCATAAACCTGAAGTTGTTTCTCTCAGGCATTGTGGTCCCAGTGACTTGAAAGCAGTGACCACGGAGGACTTGCCTGGTCTACCTCGGATCATCCACGAAGTTTCACACGA
Source organism: Acomys percivali (assembly GCA_907169655.1). Lineage (NCBI taxonomy): Eukaryota > Metazoa > Chordata > Mammalia > Rodentia > Muridae > Acomys > Acomys percivali. Next base: position 100,559,987 of record OU015755.1, on the reverse strand, counting down.
GCTTATGATCACAGATGCATGGGAAAGCAATGGAGAATCATATCAAGTGCCCTATTGCTACTGTTGACACAGAGGTAGGTCTCCTAGCTCTCAAGGGGACTAGAACTCCTCAGGCCAGTCTGGAGTCTGGCTGAAGGACCAACGTTTCAGTCCTCCCTTGATGTTTTGAAATTTACACAGACAGTGTCAGATTCTGGAAAAACCCAGAGTGATGTTCCTTCCAGATACAAGCCAGTTCACCCTTCCTTGCCTCAAAGCCGTCCTGGGCAGGGCCACTGTCTTTCACTGTTGGCCACAAGCCCTGCCCCCTCTGACTGTGTTTTTGTACTTTTCTCTTTCAGAGACAACTGGCTTTCCTCACCCCCCCCACTTTTCCCTTCTGTTCCTTCCTTCCCTCCTCCTTCCTTCTTTCACTTTTTCCTTCCTCCTCCCTCTTCCTCCCCACTCCCAGGCTGGATATAAACACATAGAAATACTTAGTTGAAGGAGGAGGAGGAGGGGGAGAGAGGGAGTAGGATGTCTCAGAGCTGCCATCCTCCACCCCCATTTGGGTAGGAGAGAGACTCTTGGCTCTAGTCCTCTCTTTCTAAGGCAGTAGAGCCCCATCCACTCTGCTAATCTTAGAATTATATGTGTCTAAAAGACAACCAGGAAGACAGTTTGTTGTTAAAATGACCAAGTCCACTTTGGGCACATTAAAGAGAGAGAGAGAGAGAGAGAGAGAGAGAGAGAGAGAGAGAGAGAACGCTATTTCTTAGTGTCTAAATCTCATTAAAAAAAACAATTTTGCAATCAATTACAATGCAATTTAGCCACTAACTGTTTGATTATATATTTTTTAAAGAGCAGAAATGGAAATGTAGCCAGAGTGAGTCTGTTCTTCTTGTGCCCGTACAATGAGCCAGGCTGAGACAAACTGTCTCTGGATGAGGTTTGGGTAGCAGGAAGAGTGGTTGGCTTCCTAAGTCAGCACTCGCCCGCCCGAGGAGGTAGCTGCTGCACTCAAAGCACCCTGCAGCTGAGACATTCATTTTTCCTAGAAGAGCTTGGACCTTTCTTATCCTGTCATGCACTATAAAAATTGTATAATTCTGTGTGGCTTTTATTAAAGGAACATTATTTCTATAAATTATTTTTTAATGCTGTGGAAGAATTTGCCTTCTGGAACTACCTTAGTAAAAATAATCTGCAGATGAAATAGAGACTCAGGCCTACAGAGTGCTGGAGATATCAAGGTCTGGAAGAGAGAAGGGGCACACACCTTTAATCCTAGTGCCCAGGTGGCAGAGGCAGGTGGATCTCTGAGTCTGAAGACAGCCTGGCCCACAGAATGAGTTCCAGGATAGCCAAGGTTACATAGTAAAACTCTTTGTCTTGAAAAAAAGCAAACAAAAACAAACCACCAACCAAAACAAAAACAACAACAAAAAACAAAAACAAAACAAAACAAAAAAACCCAGACTTGGCTGGGACAGGACTAGTTACCCTCAAGGGAAAAGGACATGGGATAAAGTGGGACAGGTAGACCAGGGTTGCTTGGTGGAAGTGGGTACTGATTGACGGACTCCTGCCTGGAAGACAAGTGGGACTGGTCCCTAGGGGATTCTGTGCAGTAGCCCCTCCATCCTGACTCTCGTCCATGCAGAGAGTAAGGTAACACTGACCATACACATGAATCCCTTTGGGTCACCTCCTGGTGCATTCTCACCCACAGCCCTTTGTTTCTGCGCTGCGGTTTACCTTCAGCATACATCCTATAGTCCTGGTTTGTATCTCTTGGTCCCGAGATTCACACACTCTGGGGCTCTGTCTAGCTATAGGCAGTAACTCCTTCTTTCTCTTTGTGTGTGTGCTCATACAGGCACATGTGTGCGTGTGCACATGTAGACCGGAGGATATCCACCAGTGTCATAATCCAGGAACCATCCGCTTTGTTTTTTTGAGACTGGGTCTCTCATTGGCCTGCAGCTCACCAAGAGGCTGGGTTGGCTGAGCTGAAAGCCCAAGAGCTCTGCCTGCCCCATCTCCCTAGTGCTGGGATTTACAGGCACATGCCACCATGCCTGGCTTTTCGAAAGGTGGGTGGGTCCTGGGGATTAAACTCAGGTCCTGTGCTGGTAAGGCAAGTGCTTGGCCAACTGTGCCACGTGGGGCTCTGCTTGTTGCTTGGGTGAAATACTTTGTGCAGAGAGCCCCAACCCCTTCCTTTTCTGATAAAGTCAAGGAAACACTTCTTTTGCTTTCTTTCTCTCCATCCTGGCCATAAGGAACAGAGGTAATCCAGTTGACATGGCCTTTTGGGGGCGGTAAGTGGCAGAATACATGTTCTTTGTGAGAGAAACATGACCAGTATCAGCTTACCTGTTTCTAAAACTGCATCCCTGCTGTATGGGGGCTGGGAGACGTAGTGGTGTTGCATTTCAGCTGCAGCCCTGCTGTCACCAGAAGTCCACAGAGCCTTCGCCACGGGCTATGTTCACAGAAGTCTTTCAACGCTAGAAGCCCATGTGAGGAAGCCCTGTTCCCTAGTCTTGGGCCAAGAGTCACATTGGCCCCAGCATGGGTTACCATTCTAGCTGCAGGTCAAAGATGCACCTCAGCCACGGTCTGGGTTCTGACTCCCCTTTCCAGATTGAGCTCTAGCCTTGCACCAAATGCCAAACCTGGATCTTTGTATCGTCTGAGCCATGAGCTAGCTGCAGCCACCACCGACCTCACCTTCTCCAAAGAACCTCCCATCATTATGTCCTCAAGTAAAATATCTTCCCACCCTGAGATGTGACTTGCATCCTGGTTCTGGGTCCATGAACCTTGGAGCCTCTGGAGGTGAGGAGAAGGTGCTAGAGGCTGCCTGGATTCTAAGTGCTGTCCTGGGAGATGTGCAGAGGAGGTCTGTGGAGGGGGAAGCACTGGCTTCGGGAGCTGTGAATAGTGATAATGGAAAAGCTGAAGAAGAGATAACTTCTAGTTACACGGTGCCTACAGTTCCAGGCCCTGGAAGAAGTGTTTGGCCCATATTACCTCACAGACCCTCACACACAGTGTTGGTGAGTCAGGCAGGATTCTTACGTTTTCCATTTCACTGAGGGTCCACTGACTGGACTGATATCTTACTGGCCCAGGCAAGTCAAACTCGGGCCTTTCTGACTTAGTGCAAGATGCACCACACCTCAAGCTGCTTGCCAAGAGTCACAGCAGTAGGTGGTGGCAAGCTCCAGTTTGAGCTTTGGGAACGTGACTTGGGGAAGAATGTGCATGCTTGGAAGAGACTGGAGGCTGGAGACAGGTGAGGAGGCTGCTGCAGGCTCAGCTGTGAATTCTAGTGAGGAGAAGCCATGCAGCCAGTAGCACAGTTTGAATTCGGCTGAAGACACAAATGTACCAAGAGAAGTTGATACAATGAAGACCCACAGCTGGTCCTTGGCCCCCGCGTCTTCCCTTTGGAGAGTGTGCACCTGCTGGGCCAGCCTTGACCACTCTGTTTCTCCTCTTGCTAATTCCTGGCCTGCTTGGCTCTGAGCTGTGCAACACAGACAGAACACATAATTGTGTATTGATTTCCTTCCAAAGATGCACAGCCTTAAGTGAATGTGGAGCTGTTGTGGCCCTACATAAACACAATTGGAGGAATAAGAGGGTTTGATTGAGCTGGTAGAAGTCAGAGGAAGCAGCGGTGTGAATAAGAGGCCCCTGACAGCACAGGACTGAGAGCAGCCAGCTAGGGGAGAAACACACTGTAGCCTCCTCAGGATTGGGGAGCACCAGGTGCTGGCTTGGGGAGGGGCATGCAGCTGGGATACAGAAACCTCGCTCTCAGCCTCCATCACCGGCCAGGTGAGCAGAGCAGTCCATTTGTCCATCTGCCCCACGGGGCCGCCCCCCCCCCCCCCCCCCCCCCCGCGCCTCCTGCCGCCCCCAGTACAGCTTTCTCGGTTTCTCCCAGGCAATTAAGCTTTGTGGTACTTTGCCAGATGGCGTGTTCCCCCACTTCCCCAGGCCTCCAGGGACTGTCTGGAACATGGGCCAAGCTCTCTTACTTCAAAATTATATTAAGGAGTTTAATTAACAGAAATGACTCCACAACCCATAGATCACGCTGAGAGCGCGCCTGCCACATGCAGACACCGGCAGGGCCTTGGCTGTCTCCCCGTGACTCTGGGGACCCGATAACATCATCCACAGTCATCAGATCAAGCTGGGACGTTCTCTTGTTGCTCAAATAAAATCTGGGGAGAAAGCTGCGGCTTCTAAAGCTAAATCTCAAGGTAACTCTGGGCCAGACTTTCTCAGCAGAGATAACCTGATTTCCTCTCCCTTCTGCCACTGAAGGCAAGTCTTCAAGCAGAGATTTCAAACAGCTATCCACCTTTCACCTCCATGACCTCCCCGTGGAGTCATAAGCCACCTCAATAACAGCGTGCCCGGCCGAAAGGGGCCCCATTTGCGGAGTCCCTCTTGACTATGAGCGGTGTGGGAAGAACAACGCTTCTCTATGGATTTTCCTGGGGTCTACAGCTGCTTCTTTAAAGATTTTTCCTGACCATGTCCTCTAGGACACTTTCTTTTCTCCCCAGAACCTCAATGTTGGTTCTACTGGGTGATGCATCGTCCCTGATGATGCCCCGAGCCTTTGTACAGAATGGGAGCCTTGTAATACATCGCTGCCTGGCTATGCGCAGACGTCACCAGCGCCTCCTAGCGGCCACCTCAAACCAGTGTGTGGTTAAGACAGAGAATGCCCTGGACTTCCAATGTCCAGCTATACGTTCTTGTGGGAGCGTAACTTGTTGGCAGTCGTCTGCCTCTGGACGCCGAGCTCTTCGGTCTAGTTTTTAGTCTGTGCTAACTGGTGGAGGATACAGCTATGTAAGTCGAGGAGTTTTAGGTTTGGCTTTTTTTCTGAGCATTTCCAGTGGTTGAAATCACCACTCATGGCAATGATGGTCATAATGTCTGTGTCACCGGTGTAACCTTCCCGTGTCACGCCAAACATGCTGCTCTGCATATAAACACAGAAGGCAGATTGCATCATGATGTCTCCTAGTGCAAGGAAGTGCAAGAGTTTACACGCTGAAGTGCATATTGCTTTCATCATAAAGTGCTTCTCTTTCCTGCGTCTCTTATATAGTGTGTGGTGAATTATTCTTATTTTGTGTTTTTAAACACTGCTTGTAGGTTGGCCATGTTTTCTGTACTCTCATCATAAGTGTAGTGGGAGGTGGAGAGAGAGAGAGAGAGAGAGAGAGAGAGAGAGAGAGAGAGACAGACAGATAGACAGAGACAGACAGAGAGAGACAGAGAGACAGAGAGACAGAGAGACAGAGAGAGGGGTGTAATGACTGTGAAATGCCACTTTCCAGGTATGATTCCCACTAATGTATAGGAAGGTCAGTTTTTTTTTTTTTTTTTTTTTTAGCCTAGTCAGACCTTCAGCTCATTAGACGAGTTCTACTCGCTTTGAGAAAGGCAAAGTGCTTTATTCATGAAGCAACACAAATGCTAACCTCTGTGATGGCTACTCTTGGTTGTCAACGTGACCACACCTGGAATGAACTACAATGCAGAAATGGAGGGCACATCTGTGAAGGAGTTTTTGCTTGGTTTGAAGTGGGGTGAATCCACTTCTAGTCTGGATTTTTGCAGTAGGAAGACACATGCCTCTGATCTGCATTTTGAGGTGGGAAGACACAACTTTAATGTGAGCCGCTCCTTCTGCTGGAGGCCTACACCAGGACATAGAGGAAGGAAGCCGTTTCTCTTTGCCTGCTTGCTTCGCCTTGCTAGCACATCCGTTCTTCACTGGCATTAGAGCCTGATGCTTCTCTAGGGCTCCAGCATGTACTGAAGACCAGCTGAGACATCCAGCCTTGTGGACTGAGCAGCTGCTGGATTCTTGGTCTTTCCACTCACAGCCATTGTTGGATCAACTGGACCACAGCCTGTAAATTGTTCCAATAAATCCCATAGTTATTATACATACATCCTCTGTGTGTGTGTGTGTGTGTGTGTGTGTGTGTGTGTGTGTTGTTACTCTATGGAACCCTGACTAATACAACCTCCTTCAAACACCCTGACAAAAAATACACAGAAAAGCACTGGGCCAAATATCTGGGCACAACATAGTCCAGTCAACTTGATGGGTAAAATGAACCATTAAGTGGGATTCTACGAGTTTCAAGACCTCAATGCGTCTGTGTCCACCGTCCTTGGGATTCCATCTTGGGACCACCCACCAGTCAAAGAAGGTGGGTGTGTCTGGAGGAGGAGAGAGGTGAATTGAAGGCATCTGACAGACTTGAGAACAAAGCTACCCACATTTCCTGTCCCAGCTAACCTTTTAGGTTTTCCAGGTGCATGGGGATCTAATAGAAACTTGCCCAACTCAACTAAAGAAAAGCATAAAACAAAACAAAACAAAACAAAACAAAATCCCAAGTTATTTTAGGCCACTAAGTCTTGTATTAGTTTGTTATACAGTAGTAATGAACTAATATAGGGGTGAAGGAGAGATAAACATGTCTTTTGTTTAGATCACAAGTGGGGGATGAGAAAAAGACTTGTTAAAGAGCAGGTGATGTTTATCCCCTTAGCAGTTGAACCACCATGTGGGGGAGATTGGTTATTAAGCAGCTGAAAAACATCCTTCAACAAGTGCTGAGAGGAGTTATAAATGTGAGCCAAAAACAAGAGGTGGGGCCTCTGGAGACTTGGGATGGTTTTGGCTGCTCATCGCTCCACTTCGAGACGCTCCTGGAGAGAACAGCTCGAGGGAAGGCTTCAGGGCTCTGGGCTCTGGCTGAGGTTCTGGGTTCTGGTTACTCCAGGCTCCAGCAGAAGAAATCCTGCTGATTATGCCAGGAGAATCATTCCTTGGAACTCATTATTGTATTCTTTAATCTTCTTTTCCTATTGCTTAGGTTAGTCAGGTTATAAGTGACGTACTCTAGGTTAATAAATTCGTAAAAAAAAATACGTTTGTTAAGAAAATTGAGCCTACATAGGAGCTTCACAAAAATATGTTGGAAAAGATTGAGAAGCATGGGCGAGGTCAAATCAATATATATTGAGCCCCTGTCATTTGCCAGACAGAGCATCGTGGGCCAGAGACTGGCAGATGGGGGTTCATGCCGAAGAAAAGAATACTGAACACTCCTGTTAGCTTATAGTCATGAAAGGGACTTGGTTTTGGGATAAGGCAGAAGCTATCACAAGGTAAGAGAGGATCTCAGGCCGGAGGACCAAGGTGACACAGGGCCGCCTTCAGTCACATCAGCCACACCACCAGCTCTCCAGACTGCTGACTCTACATCTCGGAGTCTGGCAGCCCCGAGCTGACGAGCGCGGGGTGGCGTAAAGAGTCCTTCCTTGGGTTGTGTATTACTTTACTGTCACTGTAACAAAAACTTCACCCTACAGAAAGAGCCCAAGGTGAGAACGGGTGGTTTAGGGTCCCAGTTTTAGGAGATTTTAGTCTGTCGAGGTGGAGAAGGCAGGGTGGAGACACTCATTCCATCTGAGGCAGAGGGAGTGCGAGGCAGTGGTTGGTTCCTACGGCAGTGACACTCGTGAAGCGTAGTGCTCGGAACCAGGACCAGGCTCAGGTCTAACCTTCCAAGGCCTGCTCCTGCCCCCCCCCCCACCCCCCAGTGGCCTACTGCTATCTCCAAAAGTCTGCACAGTCTTCAGTATTGCACCATGAGCTGGGGGTTGAGTGTTCAAAACCAGCCCATGGGGGAACATTCCAGTTTCAAACTGAAATTGGCATTGACAAATTTATAATAAAGAAATGCCAAATTCTAACATAAATATAAACCAGGCCGACAAGGTCCCGGTTTTTCCTATAATGGATTCTTTCTTTCTTTCTTTCTTTCTTTCTGTCTTTTTCTTTCTTTCTAAGAAATAGAATATTAGTTAAAGATAAAATTTTTGGACTTATTTCCAGTTTAAAGGTATTTTTATTTTAAGTTATGTGTATGTGGGTAGCTCTGTGAATATGAGTGCAGGTGCTGTGGAGGCCAGCAGTACCTGAATCTCCTGGCACTGGAGTTCTGGATGGTTGTGATCCACCTGGAGAGGGTGTTGGGAATCGAACTTGGGTCTTCTGAAAGAGCATACAGGCTCGTAGTGTGGAACCACCTCTCCAGCCCGACTTTCAGTTTTGACAGCGGTTTGCATCAGCATATCTCTTTTGCAGATGACAATTACGAGCCCTGGGGAAAACTGCTTGTAGGTACTGCGGAGTGCCCTGTAGTGGGCAGACAAGCAAAGCTATTCCAGCCTCGAAGGGAAGGAACACATTGGGTGAGGTGCCTGTCTGGAAAACGCAGACTGGGACCAGGACTCAGGCAGAGGGTCTGTCCTCCTAGCACAGAGGTCGAGGCTCTGAGAGTGGGTAGCGGCTGGCAGTGCGAAGGCTGAGAGGGCAAAGTGCCACCAGATCAAAACAAGCAATTCCCCTCAAATCTCAGACCAATCTCCAAAATATCCAAGGGTGAGGCTGAGGAGCTCAGAAAAGACAAAGAGCTCTAGCTGGCAGGGTGAAACAGATTCTTTCTTTCTTTCTTTCTTTCCTTTTTTTTTTTTTTTTTTTTTTTTTTAACAGGAGTGGAGTGCGGATACTGTCAAGTCACTGAGGCGTCATAGAATCTTGGATTTTCCGTCTACTGGACCTTCAGAGAGTTCTCACTGGGCGGTGGGGGGTGGTAGAGGGGAGCCTGTGTCTAGGAACTTACATGATGTAGGCAGAACTAAAGCAGATCTACTCTCACAGCGTATAAAACGGCCTCTTCAGGCATTCAGAGTGGTTATCCAGCAGCTTGACCTCCTGTTAGAACAGAAAACCAGCTCTTGCCGTGTGTCGCCCACACTGATGATGTACAGTTAAGAACCGCTGGATTAAAAAAAAAAAAAAAAAGAAAGAAAGAAAAGAAAAAAGAAAAAGAAAGAAAGAAAGAAAGAAAGAACCGCTGGATACAAAGAAGCAGGAGAATGTGATTAAAGTTAGAGGATGAACGACAGACGCCAAAGACGACTCAAACTGGAATTAACTGACAAGACGTCTTTTAAAAGAAGCCATTAAAGTACACATATACTTGGGCTGAAGGGACGGCTCTGCAGGAAGAGCATTTGGATATGGGTTCAGCTCCTAGCACCCACATGGTGGTTAAAAATGGTTTGTAACCCTAGTTCCGGGGACCCTGATACCCTCTTCTGGCCTCCTCTGGCATCCGGCATGCATATGGTGCACATATATCCAGGCAGGCAAGACACACACACACACACACACACACACACACACACACACACACACACAATCTAAAAAAGCTTGGCACTTGGGAGGCAGAGGCAGGTGGATCTCTGACTTTGAGGCCAGCCTGGTCTACTGAGTGAGTTCCAGGACAGCCAGGCTTCACAAAGAAATCTTGTATCAAACAAACAAAACAAAAACAAAGACAAAACAACAACAACCCCCCCCAAAAAAACCCAAACCAAAATAATGTAACAAAACAAAACCCAACAAACTCCCCCCAAACAAAACAAACAAAAAACCCCAACCAATCAGCTAAACCGGAGCCCCTGCAATCTAAGTTAAACCCTAACAATCAAAGCCAAACACAGGGACACAAGCACCATGAAAGACATACAGAAAGAAGAGAAAAGACATAAGAACCAAATAGAAATTCCAGAAATTCAAAGTGAAATAGGAAATGGAAAAAAAATGTTTTCTAATGGGCTTAATAGCAAATTAGAGATGGCAGTGAAATTGAACAGATGTGTGAAATTGAAGATAGACCAAAGAAATTACCCAATTTGTAAAGAAGAAGAAGAAGAAGAAAAAAAAAAATGGTTGAGATAAAGTCAAACACAGCCTTTGTCTCACGTGAGACAACACAAAGTGGCCTGTCATATGCGTAATTAACCAGAATAGAGAAGAAAATTGGGCAGAGAAATGCATAGAAAAAACACTGTCCCAAATTTCCCTCGATTTTATGAAACACAGCTCCAAGAAACACAGGAAACTCTACAGTTAGATAAATGCAAAGGAGATTCTACCTGGGAGTATCAGCATCAGACTACCAAAAAACAAACAGAGGGAGATGAGGAAAGCTTTACCTACAGGGGCCACTGATGCCGCTGGGAGTGGATTTTCCACGAGAATAAGCAGGGATCTCGGGATAGCAGTGATGTTGCTGGCATGCTGAAAGACAAAACAGCCCAAGCGGCCAATGCAAAATTCTGCATCCAGTGAAAAATATCCACTTCATTATCAAAACGAAGGCACTATCAAGCCATTTTCAGATGAACAAAAGCTGAGCAGACACTCAACAACACAAAATGCGGTGCGAAATTCTTCAAGTGGAGACAGCGACAGACAGCAACTCAGACAGAAGAGAGAGTGTAAGGACACCAGCAACCGTGCGAGGAGGCGAAACAGAGAAATCAGTCTAGCTTTCTCTTTGAGTTTTTTCCTTGAAAGAGGAACGACTTTATCAAAGGAAAAAAATTACTCTCGTGCTAAGGGTTACAAAGCCTGGCAAAGGAGAATGTATTAAGCGGGCCAGCACTGAGGCAGGAGTGGGCCAGCCGAGTTACACCACGGTGGATTCTTGTGTTAAAATGAAAAAATCTTGGGGCGCCCCCAGCATCACTGATGTCCATTCAGTTGAAGTGATGGAATCCAGGATAGGACCAGCAGCCCCAATAGTCATAGGAATTCAACAAGAGACAGGGACCGGGAAACCTTTTCTGCAGGGCCTCTCTGGAGCGGGGGTGGAGGGAGTGGGGGGTGGGGGGATGGGGGAGTGGGGGGCTGGGGGGCTGCAGGGTGGGGGGGTGGAGTGGGGCTTTGGATCACTCAGAGCTAGATGGGGCTGCATGGAAGCAGAGAGAAGCCGACCTTCATAGCCTTTTGGAGCCGGAAGTGCTTTGAGTGGGTGATCTCGTTCTCTCCTTACATCTTATACACGAAGAAAATGGCGGTTCAGAGGGGTGAACTATCTATCTGCTGAAGTCAGCTAGTTTGCCCGTATCCACAAGTAGAACCCAGTTTTCAGGCCCAGAGCCTGTGTTCTGTCCCATAACTGCTTCTCTAAACGTGTTTGCCGAGGCCTTGTGACGGTGGGTGGGGGTGGGGGTGGGGAGCTCGCTCCGCAGGCACGTGGAAATGAGATTACAGAAACGGGTCATCTCCTGTTTCCCCAGGCAGCATGGACGTGCTACTTTTTACTGTAGGGAGGCCTCTCCCAGGCACCCTGATACAGCCGAGCACCTAGCCTCTATCTTGTTGCCATCAACATAATCTGTTTGGAACATGAGATTGGACTTTTCCCTGACTCCTTATCGCTAATAGGATCAGCGGAGTCTGCAGGGTGTGGGGCGCTGCAGTGAGCATGCTCAGCCCGGCGTGGGAAGTGGCTGTCTCTGAGGCTGCAGCTCAGATAAGTACACAACCAGCTTTTGCATTCAGGAGAGGAGAGTTCTGCAAGGCCAGGTTGCTCCTGGACAGCCTCACATCAGGCAGTAGCTCAAACTCTAAGCCCTGTCTACCACAGGATGGTCTGGTTAGTACCATGTAAAACCTCTATTGAGTTTCCACCATCTCTTTTCTGGAGGCTTCTCTCATCATATATGACATTTATCTTTCATTAGGTGTGTGTGTGTGTGTGTGTGTGTGTGTGTGTGTGTGTGTGTGTGTGTGTGTGTGTGTGT
>OU015755.1:100532767-100544564 GCA_907169655.1 Acomys percivali | reverse complement strand
TGTGTGTGTGTGTGTGTGTGTGTGTGTGTGTGTGTGTGTGTGTGTGTTTGGTATGTTTTTCAAGACAAGGTTTCTCTGTGTAGCCCTGCGTGTACTGGAATTTGCAGTGTAGACCAGGCTGGCTTTGAACTCAGAGATCCACCTGCCTCTGCCTCCCGACTGCTGGGATTAAAGGTGTGTGTGACCACACCCAGGCAACTGTGCGCAGATTCAGTGCTTTACCCAGTAGTCTCCAGTGAGGTTCCGGTACGAACTAGACAAACCACTGTGCATCACCACTTTTCCATGTTCCGGAGCTTGGTTTTCTGAACAAGCCAGAGACAAGACAATCAACTCTAAGGAAGGTTTTGCATTTTTAACTGAAAAGTTAGGGTCTTGAATCTAAATAGCACTAGGCAGGGGTTGGGAGGGCCTGGTGCTGTCTCTGTTCCCTTTCCATGCGAAGCAGAGATGCTGTCAGCCCACCGCAGTTGTCACTGATACTGTTCATTCCTTCATTATCACCAATTCTGCCTATCAGTTTCTGTGGCTCTCCATTGGTTTCATCTCTGGGGCATTGATTGTCTTCTAACTCTACCTTACCAAATAATATCATGTTTCCTAAACAAGGCTGAGTTTTACCCCACCGACTTTCCACTGGGCGCTTTGTTATGGTAGTGCATGTCTGTAGCATGCCAATCCCTAATTTCTTTTGGCTAGTTTTTATTTGTTTTAAGTTGAAGCAGGTAATAAAACCCATATTAGTAGCTTTTTCCTTGCTATGATAGAACATCACGATCAAAGGCAACTTAAGGAAGGAAAAAGTCCATTTTGTTTCATGCTGGAGTTCATTAACATCAGGAAAGGCATGATGTGCTGGCTGCCCCAGGAAGCTAGCTGATCATGTTTCCATTAGTATGCAGAAAGGAGAGAGAGAGAGAGAGAGAGAGAGAGAGAGAGAGAGAGAGAGAGAGGGATATATATATCGGGGGGGGGGAATAAATAAGAAATTAAGAGAACCTATAAACCCACAAAGCCTATGCCCAGTGATGACATACTTCCTCCAGCAAAGCCCCATTCCCTAAAAGTGCCCCGTCCCCGACTCCCCACCAACAGTGCTACCAACAACTGGGAACCAAGTGTGTGTGTGTGTGTGTGTGTGTGTGTGTGTGTGTGTGTGTGTGTAACATGTCTCATGCAGGCCACCATCCTGACCAATCAGTACAGTGAGGAAGGAGATGGCCAGCAGCCTCTGGCGTTCCCTTTCAGCCTGTAACTTCCATCCCCATCTCGTAGATAATTTCTGTCCTGAGTTCCTTGTGCTTATCACTCCTCGGCTTCTCTTTGCAATTCAGTTTTCACCTTTAACGTGTGTCTCGTGATTTATGCTTTCAATAGCACTGTGTGAGTGTACTGAGAAATAATGTGGATACAGAGCTCACCTATTTGGAGGCAGAGTTCAAAGGCAATAAATTCACTTAGTTGTGCGACTGCCTAGTTTTAGACTATTTCCATCAAAAGACTCCTCGCTCCTCATTTTCTGTCATTTAAAAGCACATCTGAAGGTTGGCGTGGTGACACATACCTGTAATCTCAGCGTTTTGGAGGGCAGAGGCAGGGGGATCACAAGTTCAAGCCCAGCCTGTGCTGTATTGTGAGATACTGTCTCAAAAGCCCAAGGGCTGCTGGGACACAGTTCTGTGGCAGACGACTTGCTTGGCAAACACGAGCCTCTAGATCTCTAATGCCTCAAAAAAAAAAAAAAAAAAAAAAAGTATTGTCCTGGGTATGAAAATTGATATTAAGATTTTTTTTTTTTTATCTTGGGAGGCTATTATCTTCATTGTGGATTATTTTTGTGTGAATGTGTGTGTGTGTGTGTGTGTGTGTGTGTGTTTGTGTACACACATGTATATGCATGTGTGTGTTCACCTGCGCTGGGACATGTGGAGGCCAGGGGTTGATATCCAGATGTGTGTCTCATTTACTTCTACACCTTATTTTTTGAGGCGGAGCCTGGAGCTTGCTGTTTCTGCTAGGCTGTCATCCAGAGAACGCCTGGGATCCACCTATCTTTCCCCTGCTGAGCTGGGATTACAAGCAGGTGTCCAGCTTTTCACATGGGTGCTGGAGATCCAGACCCAGCCCCTCATGCTATCACAGCAAACAGTTTGCCTGCGACGCCATCTCCCCAGTGTCCATCAAATGCCATTTTAAGCCTTTTCCCTACTGAAAAAATTTTTTTAAAAACTGAATATATTTAAAAATTTCACAACGTGTACTGCATTCACATCACAACTCTCCCTCCTATCCTCCCTCTAGCCCTTCACATGCCTCCCCATCACGCCTCTCACGTTAACGACCTCTTTAAAAAATATATATTAATATATGTGTGAGTACAATCTGCTGAGTCCATTTAGTGTTGCTCATGTATATATGTTTTCAGAACTGACCACTTGGGACTGGATAGCTAACGAGGGAGCCGTCCATGGGAGGACACTTCTTCCTCTCTCAGTAGCCAGTAGGTGCCTCTAGCTCCTTTTACCCACTGTGGACACTGTACTTTTTTTTTGCTGTTGATTAATAAATAGTTCTTCATATAAGCTGGGCACAGGGGCACATACTTATAATCCCAGCACTCGGGAGGCAGAGGCAAGCAGATCTCTGTGAGTTCGAGGCCAGCCTGGTCTACAAAGTGAGTCCAGGACAGCCAAGGCTACACAGAGAGGCCCTGTCTCAAATAAACAAACAAACAAACAAACAAACAAACAAACCCAAAAAGCAAACAAATAAAGCAACCCCCAAACAACAGAACAATAACAACTAGTCTGGACTAAGTCCCCTGTTAGATATTTGTGTTGTGATTTTTATTTTTATTTTTTCAGTTTGTGGATGCTTGTTAATTCTGTTAACAGTGTATCTTGAGGGTTAAGAATTTAACTGGGATTAATTTATTTGTTATTTGTCTTTGCCAATTCTCAAAGACATCCTTTCGTTTTTTTCTCTGGGGGCTTTTCCTATAGTATGTTTTGTTTATGGTTTATGCTCTAGACAAAAGGGTAGATATGCTCTATCTCCAACTGGTTTATTTATTTATTTATTTTTTAATTAATTAATTAATTAATTAATTTTCCAACTGGTTTTATATATGGAATGAGGTAGGGGGTTAAGATTTTCCCTATATGATTATAAGTTGTTCTAGGACTGTCGTCAAGAAGACCTCCATTCCCTTGTTGAGTTTGCTTGCCTAAAAATTCACTTTACATGTGAGTCCCATTTTGGAGTATGTATTTCTGCACTGTCTACCTATTCTGCCTGTTCTTGTACCCAAATCACACTGAATTTGAGATTGTTGTGGAACAACTGGAAGCTAACAGTTCACTTCTTTTTGGTATTTTCAGTTTTCCAAATCCCCTAATGGGATTTGGGTTTATGAGTGACAGGCTAATTGAACAGGAACCAAAGTCTTGATGGTACCAAGATTTTCCACGAGTGTGGAATGTCTTCCTTCTTATTTAGGTCTTCAAATATTTTTTTTTCAGCCAAGAATTGCAGTACTCAGCAAGGTGGATTTGCAACTTTTAGTTTGATTTATTTCTAGGTAATAAAATTTTTCTATTGCCCATGATAATTTCAGAAGTTTTTATTCAATACGTTTTTGCTAATAAGTAAAGACAAGAATTGATTTTTGGACAATGACATTTTACCCTGTAAGATGAATGAATTTAATTCTGGTATATTTTTAGAGATTCTGTGAAATATTATGTGTTCACAGCTATAATACTGGTGAGTGGTCACAGCTTTACTCAAACATTTTTTTTAATTGATTATTTGGGACTCTCACATCATGCACTCCGATCTTGCTCACCTTCCAGTCTTACCATGTCCATCTCCTTCCCCGGTGACCTCCTTCCCTCCCCTAAACCAAATGCATTTTGTGTGGTCTGTGTATTCACTGGAGCATGGTCAAATTCCTGGTGGCTAGCCCCACGAGGAAGGAGGAGTCTTTCTCTGCCTGTATCTTTGACAGAAGCCATCAGCTGAGGAGAGCTGAGCGGTGCCTGGATAGGAGTGGGGCTAGCTCTCCTGTGGCTGTGCCACTGTCTGCACCAGAGTGCTGCCGTCTGTTGGTGACAGGGAAGGGCCAGCTCGCTCTCCTGGGGTGGGGCCATCTTTCTTGTGCCCACAGACATTAACATGGCTTCAGGAGGCATCCCCCACCATGGGCATTCCCATGGGCCTTGGTGGTAACATGGGCCACAGACATCAACAAGACTCCTGGCTGTATCAGGGTCACTGGCGCACTCATGGTCCTCAGCGGCTACATGGGCCATGAGCCGCAACATGGTCTCAGGTGGTTACACATGCTTTACTTCTTTAACTTCCAATATTTATGACTTATTTTTCATGTCATGTCTTATGGTCTTATGTGTTGGACCCTGCTCTTTTTTTTGTTTTGCTTTTTATAATATGTTTAATTTTTTACATATACATTTATATTATTACACACATATAAAATAAACTACATACGGCAAGAAGAACCATGAAACAATCACAAGTTATATTAATGTTACATTCGTAGAGTTTTGGCTATTTGTATTTGGCAACCTTGACGAAAACATTTTCCTATCTCAGGTAAGTAATTTTATTCCCTCTCAAGTTTTTGATGGGGTTGAAGACCAAATAGTTTAGTTTCACAATTAAGTTTAGTTGTTTAGGGGCTGTTTTTTTAGGTTTAGATAGATGTTTTAAGTTAATAGAGATGAGATATGATAGATATTGATTTCCATTCAGAATTTGGACCCTGCTCTTAAGGTCAAAGTCTGCATTGCTGGATAGCCCCTGAACTCAGTGCTAAAATGACAGACTCCTTCCTCGGCTGGGTTCCCTTCTCTCTGCCAGATTTGAGGAAACCCCGGGTCCTCTAAGGAGTGTCGGGCACTCTCTGATCTCACCTCTTCACTGTCGTAGAGTGTGACCATGTGCACATGTGGCTCCCTGGCCAGGGAGGTAGGAGACGTCCAGCCTGCAGAGCACAGAGGCAGCTGTGCAAATTGTCCAGCCCAGGAGCAAAGAGGAACTCTTCATAGGCTCCACCCAGGACTACAAGGCTGGGTGTCAGCCACGCAGAGCTCCCTCACCGTGATGTTCTCGGGACTCAGGCCCAGATGGGTGCAGAGTAGGGACATGACATGAGGACTGAGCGGTGCCGCCTCTCAGCAGCGCTGAGAGGGACCTGGTTCAGGAGTCCCTTTCTCCAGCTCTTCCTGAACAGCTGTGGCAAGAATAGGGACCAGGTGCCTCTCT
This sequence comes from Acomys percivali, assembly GCA_907169655.1. NCBI lineage: Eukaryota > Metazoa > Chordata > Mammalia > Rodentia > Muridae > Acomys > Acomys percivali. The sequence goes on along the minus strand of OU015755.1, from coordinate 100,539,278 downwards.
GTGTTAGGCCCAAATTCTCGTTGATATTTCGCTGCAGATGGATGGCCAGATGTGGGTGGGATGCGCAGGACGGGCTTCTCCACACGTACAAAGCCTCTGTTCTAGTCGACCTGAGGTAGGGCACTTGATAATGACTCGTCCAGCCAAAGTCAGGTCCCGCTCAAACCTTGTGCTCCAGACCCCACCACCATAGGTCTCAGTGCTGACCTGGTGGAAGCCCACCTGGCTTCTGCGAGATCTGCGTTTCACTCGGAGGCAGGGACTGTCCGTGCGGACCCCAATGAGGCTGAAACTACTGCCAGGAACATATTGCCCACCCTACGCCCTCCAGCAAAAGCAGTGACGGGAGGAGGAGTTTCTGGTTAGAAAGTACTTGTTTTCTGGTAAGATATCCCAGCCTTCAGTTTCCTTGAATCTGCGGAAGCCAGCCTGGAGGCGGCGGCTGCAGTACTCGGCCACGCCGTGGAAGTGGGAGAGGGACTCCGGTTCACGAGCTTTGGAGCTCCCTGTCTGTGGCCTGGATTGCCTCTTTCCGGGCCCTGTATAGCCCCACAGCTTTCCCATTCAATATATGCTGATCGGGGATTCCCCTTCTTCATCTCCTCCTATGTATTCTCCACTTCCCCACCCTTCCGACTCCATACCTTCTTTCTCTCTCTCCCAAGAATACAAATAGGTCAATAAAAAAGACAAAATGAACAATATAACAAACAAGAAGAAACCAAGGAAGAGCACTAGAAATGCGCATGCGTGCGCACACACACACTGCACGCGCCCTCACACAAACACAAAACGCATAAAAACTCATTGTCATGAAGTTTTAGGGGCTTTGAAGTTTTCACCATGAGATAGTATATTATAGGGCACCTATGTGCCATCATTACATTAAAAAAAAAAAAAGTCAGGCACAAGCATCTAACAAGAGACTCATCTCCAGGATATATCAGGAATTACTAGTCAACGACAAAAACATTTTCTAAGTATGGACTACATTAAATCTCTCCCTCTCCCTTATTCTATTAATTTTGTGAGTGTTGTAGATTGTATTTATTTAATTGATTTTTTTCCAAACATTTCTAATGTTCAGTCAATAAACTCTGCACCCCTGTTGTATCTTTGGACACTTGGTCAAATCTTGTTGAACTTGTATTCTATTACGATTAGTTTGATAATATTCTCATAGGATTAAAAGAAAAGTCTCTCTAGTCTTTGCCAGCTTTGCTATTGCTATTTTTGCTTCATTAAATGAGTCAAGAAATTGATTTCTTAACTTGATGTTCCAGGAGTTTGTTTAATAGTGCCATTATTTCGTCATAAAACATTTGACTAGGTTTATTAAGTCCCATGGGTTTTCAAGTTCTCTTTGAGGAAATATTTTTGTTAAAAATTAAAAGTGAACAAACACAGGTTAATTTAGATTATAAATTCATGTTTTGCTCGTATGGGTGAATTATCTTTCCAAGGACCTTGTGCATTTTCCTTAGTTGTCAACTTCATGACTTAAAAGTTGTTCAGAATATTTCATTTTAAAAAATAGGCATAGAGTCTGGTGTGTTGACCCTTCCTAATATTAACAGTATGTGTTTTCTCTCCTTATCCATAATCATGGCATCTCCATTTTAATTTTTAATCTTGTCAAAGAAACAACTTGGACTAATTTTCCCATCATCGCTTGCCCCTCCCATCAGTCCCCTTTACTCCTTTTTTTTTTTTTCCATCTCTAGGTGGAGGTTTAGACAACTGGTTTAGTGTCCTTTTTTCCTTTGAGTTTAGGTATTTGAAGCGCTACCCTCCTCCTCAGCGTGCTGGCTGGGTCTTTCAGATTTTAATGTGTTGCTTTCGTTATCGCTTAGTTTGAGATATTTCCCACTCTCCCTTGTAATTTCTTCATCGATCTGTGGTTTATTTAAAAGTGTTTGTTTAATTTCCTGAATCTTGGTGTGTTCTTTTTAAATTTAATTCCCTGCGACCAGAGACTATACTTTGAATGATTTTTAATCGTTAAAAACTTGCTGAGCTGTGCTCTTTTGTGAGGCACATGGCTTGCTTGGTGAGGAGTTTCTGTGTCCCCTAAAAGGGATGTGAACTGTATTGCAAGGTGGACTGATATGCAAATGTCAACGAGGCCATCTTAGAGAACGGAATTAAGATCTTCTGTGTTCTCATAGCTATGCTGAGCTTGTGGGCATGTGAAGAGCAGCACTCTGTTTTGGGGGCTGCTAACCAGAGAGGAGATTTATCTGTAAGCATCTAGATTTGGTAGAGCATTCAACAGAGGCACCCCGCATGCTACAATCATTTCTACCTAAACCATCAGGTTAACAGAAGGATCCTGGCCTAAGACCTGGACTTGTCTAGTTCACCTTGTTCTTGTTGGCCTACTGTGTGCTGCTCTGATTCTGGGAGTACAAGAAGACAGGCTAAACTTTCACCAAGGAGGAAGCTATCATTGCCCTGACTTGAACTGAATACTCTGGGACACAGGATCTATTTGGTGCCTCAGACTAAGAATCTGATGGACTTACAACTACATACACCCTGTGAGCAGTGCACCCAGAACCAAGCATATTGAACAGTTAGCACACACGGTCTTGAGCATGCTCAGTGAGTCATTCACTTGAGGATTTCACATGCTCGGAGGGCGGTTCAACTGAGCGTTAATCTCAGTGTAAGAAGCTCATTTGGAGACTTAATAAATTCAACACGTAACTCGCTTAGGGATTAGGTATGTTCGGCGCACCCGGGCACTGGGCATGCTCAGAGGTTAGCTCACTTGGAGATTCTCAGCCCCCGGGCAGTTTCCCTGGGGACAGAGCATGCCCAGTGGCTTGCTCATTTAGATCTTGAGCATACACAGGGAGTAGCTCACTTGGGTGAGCTGGGGGTACTTTTTTTCACTGCTTAGCTCTAATCCTTGATGCTCTGGTCCTAGAGAACCCAGGAATTAACTGCAAAACGCAGAGGTTAGAACTGTCAGAGCTTTGCAAACCCTTCATCGAACAGGTGACGGACCGGCGGCAGCCCAGGAAGTTAAGAATTGGTCAGCCAGTGTCCATGCAGAGGTAAGCCACTCTGCATGGCCTTCTGCAGTGCCTCCTTTTTTCTCTAGTACCTCAGACAATCCGAGACAGCTGATTTCTTTTATAGTGATCAAACAGAGAGTACAGAGATGAGGAGACCTCCTTAGGATGCCCGTTAGGAGAGCAGTCAGGGGAGGGACGACACTGTTGCCCCTCGTGCTGTTTCTGGGTGGACCTTGTTTTCTCCAAGGACTGGTTTACTGGGGACTTGAGGTCAGAGTGTGTAGTAGGAGCACAGGGGATTATTTGCGCTGTAATTGCCCTGAGCAATTGGGACGGCAAGGAGGAGAGGAAAGCCCTTCAGGGGGAACAGTAATTATTTGTGTACAGAAATCACAGTGCTCATCGCAAAAAATGTTTGCGTACACTTGTGTGTCGGCGAACGGGTGGGTGTGCGCATTTTAGAGCAGTTTATCGGGCCTGTCTCTCAATCTGTCGGGAAATGGTGTCACCATTAAGAGTCTGCTGGTTTATTTCTTTCTGTTTAAGCAAAAAAGTAAATTATCTGGTCCATTAATATCTGGGCTCTCTAATCCATTATTAGAGGAGAAAAGTAAAACCTCTGCGTTAAGACGAATGTTTGCTTTTAGGATGATTAATAATGCCAGGCCCCTGGCAAGAATGCTCACGTTGCTGGCAGCATCTGTGGGGGGTGGGGGTGGGGCAGAACAGAAACTGACTGGGAACATCATGGGCTGTGGCTCACTCAAATGACTCTTCTGTCTCCTCTCCTCTTCCAGAGCCTTCACTCGCTCCCTAGTGTCTTTGTCATATAGGACAAAATTCTAGCTTTCAGCCAACCAGCTGATGATGCCTGCCTCCTGGAGCACCTATGATGTGCCTAGCTCTGCTCCATGGCAGAAGCAAGAGAAGGCTTTTCTGCTCTTTGGATAGTTTTGTGTGTGTGCGTGTGTGTGTGTGTGTGTGTGTGTGTGTGTGTGTGTGTGTGTGTGTGCGCGCACTGGGATAAACGAGGACAGCTCATGTAGAGGTACCAGCTGTGAGGCAGAGAGGATGGGGCAGTTGCAAGGATCATTATAGGCAAGAGCAGGAGAGCCTGGCCGTGGGTAGCCACGGAATGCTTCGTGGAGGACGTGAGCCACGGGGAATGAGAAGCGAGCGGAGGGCCCCAAGCATGCAGAGTGGCCCCCTGAGCACCGCCTTTGCTGCTGGTGCCACAGTCCTTCAAGTCACAACCATTATTGTCTCTGTGAGTGAGATAAATGAGGCTGAAAAAAGTCAGATCATCTACCTGGTTTCACAGTGGATGAGGGCCAGAGCCAGGGTGAGCATCCAGTATCGTGGGAAGTCTGAGACACTGGGATCCTGAGCCCGGGATATTCACTGTTCTTATGTGTGTATATGTGTGTATATGTGTGTATGGGCCGGTGTGATAAGGGGCTACATGGGGCAGAAGCTGCCCTGTCTGTCTGGCAGTAATTAACATGTAAGGATGCAGGGGTGTGGAGTTTCAAGAGGGTCAGCTTTGGGGGTGGTGGGGGGAACAGTCTCAGTCTGGGCCTTAGCAGGTGATACTGTGTCCCTCAGGTGTTGCTGGGACTTTCTCCTTATTGGTGGGGAACGCTGTGGTCTGGCCTTGTCTCTCTAGCCTCACTCCTGGGCTCAGGCCGTATCACCTCACTGTTGATAACAGCAGCATTCCCCCCCCCACCCCAGGCTACAGCCTCCAGTGGCATCTCTCCACAGTGGCTGTCACTATGATCTTCATAAAGCGTAGATGGCCCGAATACTCTTCCTCCTAGTGTGCTTGGAACCCCCTAGCTCCACAGATCATCAAGAATGCTGCATCCACTCTTCTCCTGGCCCCCCCCCCCGTCCCCCTTGCTTTCTTTTCTGTATCTTCAGCTGGAAACCCCCTGTTTCTCTTTTGACCATCTATGGGCTTTCTGTGTCCGAGAACACATGTGCTAGGGAGAGAATCTATCTGTGCAGTTCTCAAAGTGCTCCCTCGCGACCCTTGTTCATCTCTTTAGGTGTACTAGAAAAAAAAAAAAGCCATCTCTCCCTGTATCAGGGGACAGAACAGAGACAGGGATAGGTTTAGCTCTCCTGAAATGGCCGCTGGCCTGCCTACATCTCCAACCATCTAGCCACAGTGTCCCTGGCATCCATTTGGAGCTCTCCTTGAGGCTGGGCATCCAGAAAGCCAAAAATAGGGAGGCAGGCCATGTGCCCTGTCTTCACGGCACACAGAGGCCACAGGTTTGACTTCCTACAAACCACAGCTGCTCTATTAGGGAAATCAGCTGAGCTGGTGTACGAATAAGAATATCTTTTCTGGGCTTTTCAGATGGCTTCAAGGAAGAGGGGGTGTGACCTGGAGGATCAGCTGGTATGGCTGAGCCCAGACTCCGTCTCTGCACCCCATGATGCCAAAAATGGTGCGAGCACATGACAGGTAGCCTCAAAAGTGGCAGCTGGTCTGTCTCAGTCCCACATCTGGGTTTTCCTGTGTGAGCATGGCCTTCCTTCAGAGCTCACAGTGGTCCATCCCCCTTGGGCCTCTCCACTGCCAGATGCTGCTTCAGCTGCTGAGGCCAGTTATTTTTGTGAGCCATTCCGGGGAGCCTCGCAGTGGCCCGAGAAGTAGGTCTTGGAGCCACTGCCCACAGCACGGAAGGAGGGGCTCCTGCTAACGGGCAGGCATTGTTTACTATGGACAGACAGCAGGCCGCATGTTTCCCTAATTTCCCAGAGAGCTCATTTTACGCTCTGCTAGGAGATCAATGAGCCGGTACAAGAGCTGGGAGGCCCTCCTGCTTCTGGAGGGATGGTTGGTGGGAGCCTGACACGGCGCTCTGCTGGGGACCAGGCATGCAGAGCTGTGTTCCTGAACATTTCCTCTCACAGGGGTCCCCCAGAAGATAACTTTGCTTCTAGGGTGGATGACTAGCACGTCTCTGCAGCGATGATAGTGACCATTATGTGGACACTGGGCATCAAACTCAGATCATCAGGCCGGGTGGCAACTGCCTCACAGTTTTCAAAACAATTTTTTTTCTCTTTTTATGGTATTGAGAATGGACTGGAGGTTATTCACGTGCTAGCATTGCCCCTCCTTGGTTTTTGTTTCATTTTTGTTTTTTTGAGACAAGGTTTCTCTGTGTAGCCTTGGCTGTCCTGGACTTAGTTTGTACCACGTTGTGCTTTGAGACAGGCATATTACTGGCTTGGAACCTAGCAAGTGGAACAGATTGGCTGGCTAGCAAGCCACTGGGTTCCTCCTGTCTCCAATCTTCCCAGGGCTAGGATTACAAGCATATGCCGCGATTCTCAGCTGTTTAAAAGTGTGTGTTCTGGGGAATCAAACTCAGGCCCTTGTGCTTGTAAGGCAAGTACTTTGTTGGTCAAATCCCTAGTTCCGTGTGTGTGTGTGTGTGTGTGTGTGTGTGTGTGTGTGTGTGTGTGTG
>OU015755.1:100512911-100531156 GCA_907169655.1 Acomys percivali | reverse complement strand
CACACACACACACACACACACACACACACACACACACACACACACACGACACACACACAGGAATGCACGCCTAAAGACCACTGAGATAAGCCAGGCAGTGGTGGCACACATCTTTAATCCCAGCACTTGGGAGGCAGAGGCAGGTGGATCACTGTGTGTTCGAGACCAGCCTGGTCTACAAAGCGAGTCCAGGACAACCAAGGCTACATAGAGAAACTCTGTCTTGAAAAACCAAAACAAAAAACAATCCCCAACAACAACAACAAAAACAAAAATCCTCCTCTTTCTTGATCCTGGGGTGCTGAAGAGTCCCCCAGAAGCAGGGTCTACAAAGTGAATGAAGATTTGGAGGATACCCCCAGTCCCATTATCTACCACCTAGATATTCCGGTGTATGCTGACCCTCCCAGTTCCAAACCTACGGAACATCCCTGTCTTCCAATGCCTGACATTGACCTGGAAGTTGTTTTTGACCAAAGGGTTAACTAACCAAGAGTGACGTAAGCCCGTCAGGCATACCACGGCAGAGTTTACAGGTGGCATACTCATCTGTGTGTTTAACAGCGAGCCACACAATGAGCTGTACCATTCATAGGCCCCTGTCCTCTATGGGGAATTAGGTGAGCCACCCGAGAAAGGGCGCTGTGACTTGCTCAACTGACCCCATGTCACCATGTTTGTTGCATCCCATTTTAGGCTGTGCTACAAGACAGTTCCACCCAAGCCTGGCCTCTCACTACTGTGGCCGTATACTCTGCCTCTTCACCTCCACCAGGACCTTCGTGGTGGCTCCCAGCGCATGGATGGAATGCCTACAAGTGAATGCTCACTGAGTTGATCCCAAACGAAATTCTCAGTGCGTTGATGCTTCAAGTTCAGGCTCTGTGCAGCGAGCTTCCACTGGCTCCATTTTTATGGCCCAGACTTTTGGCTCTGCACAGGGTAGCACACTCCATGCACTACCCAAAAACTCTGCCACCCACTTCACCCCAAGCTCATACTTCTTTTCGGTTTTTCTTTTCCAAGCACCACGGTTGCCTCTCTGTTAGCGTGGCCCACATATTTCTCTTTGGGCCTGCAATTTTTTCTGACCTGATTTTAGTGGTGGTTGAAGGCACTTCTGCTATCCAAGTTTTCTGATTGAATATGCAGCAATGGACGCTACCTCTTTCTGCTTATCACGAGAATCAGCCTTTTCTGGCAAAGCAAGGTGCACGCACTTGATTGTGTACATACATATGTGTGTGTACATTGTATGTATATGCTCATGGTTGTGCATGAGTATTTATGTGTGGGTAACTTTGTGTGCTTGTGCATATTTGCAAATGTATGCAAATGTGTGTGTGGTGTGCAGGGGCATATGTTTTGTTCCTTGGTGTCTGTGTGGCCTCCTGACTTCCTATACAGGAAAGATTTAGACATGGCAGTCTGTTAAAGACAACTTTTCAAATGTACTTTGATATTTACACTTTGCATTTGACTGAGCAAACCTTAATCAGCCATCTTGAATGAAAAGGTCATTGTTTCTGTTTGCACTGCTGAGGTGGCTGGCAGTCAAGGCAGAGAGTGGCTGAGCCTCCTCGCAAGAGGCTTTCTTGGGCCTGCCACTGTCCTTTGAATTGGGCCCATTCAAACCAGAGTCTGCAGGCTCAGCAGAGTAGGCCTTGCTTCAGAAAGGACTGTGTTGTTGGGCAGGTAATGAAAGGGGTCTGGCTCCTTGGAAAGAAGCATCATTCTCACATATCTGGTTTGAGGTTGCTGTCCCATTTGGTTTGACTTGGATTGCTAGGATCTTTTTTTTTTTTTTTTTCCCCTTGTAAGCTCAGCTGAAGCCAGTGGTGTTCACCTCCCCATACCTGGGCCTACGGACTGGAAGTCCACTTCCTCTGAAGCGTTTCTTTGCAGGAAGTCACTGTCTTTCTCATCCTGAAAGTGGTCCCTGAGCACCCATTAGGTGCCAGATGCCTTCTGGAATGCAAGGGAAGCACAGCAGCTGAGTGAAGCCAGCAGAGACCCTACTCTCTGCAAACTGGTACTGAAGGGCCATGAGGCAGCTTTAGGAGGGACTAGCATCTTCTGCGTCCTGGTAAATATTTGCATTCCATGGTGTTTAGATCTGTCACAGCTTGTTGAAGGCACTCTTAAGACTTGTATGTTCCCCTTAGCGCCGGCCTTATTTCCAAGCAGAAAAGGAACTGGGTGTAAACACTGCGGTGGTGGCTAACACACGCATGTGGAGTGTTTGTCAGAGCAGTGCACTGATGTCTTCAACTACCTTGAGTGCATCAAGGAAGGACATGGCTTGGCACACTGATGCACTGTTAGATAGGAGATAGAAGCAGAGATTTCAAAATATTACTGGATCTGTGAGTATTTTTTTGCTCAATTTTTTTTCAACATCCTTTGCTTTTGAATAGTTTCATAACTTGTCAGGAAAACAACATAGAAATGAAATAGACATGAAGACAGGGAAGCTTGACTTGGTCTCTACCCTACCTGGTTTATATTCTAATGGAAGGAGTATGCTAAAGGGTGACTTGTAATTCGAAGAAAAATAAAATAGTGGGTGGGTGGAGCCTGTTGAGAATGGGGCTGAGTGCTTGTCAAGGAAGGCCTGACACAGCGTAGGAGTGAGATCTCAGCGGGCAGAGACGAGCCTCTGCAGAGGGACTCTGGCCGCACATATGGTTGGCCAGAAGACAAGGGGCCTGCTGAGCTGTGAGGGGGCTGTGAGGGGGCTGTGAGGGGGCTGTGAGGGGCCTGGGGGGCACATTTGGGGCTTGTAGCACATTTAGAACCTTGACTCCGATGATGAGGGGGATGGGAACCACGAAGGGCTTTTGTGCAGAGTGAGATACTAGACCTCAGTCTTTTTTTTTAGACCTCAGTTTTAGAAGACAGAGTGTGGGTGGCCACTGCAGAGGACCGAGGCAGAGACCAAGGAGTTTTTAGATGTGGTTGGATTCCCGATGCCTTTTCATGGATTTTCTTGCAGCCATGAGGAAGGAGAGACAGAGAGAAGTCCAGGTGACCTGGTGACCTAAGCTTTCAGGTCTGGGAGGATGATACCCTGGGCAGCAAGAGCAGTCAGAAGAGAAGGGAAGAGTGAGCAGGGGAAAAGACACAGCCAGTGGGCACTGGGACCCAGAAAGAGCTGGAACTGGGTGGAGATCAAAGTGGCCTCTAGTTAAGGCCAGAGTCCCAGCTGGAGCCAGACAACAGAAGTCAAAGGACCAGCATGGATCAGCTTTGCTTGTAAACCTGGCTCCTGAGCTAGGTCGTAGAGGAGGCTGTGGTAAACCTATCAGCACTCTCTCCAGCCAGCTCACCCTTAGCCTCCTGTGGGCAGGGCGTACTCATGACCAATGCCAGGTGTACCTGCTCAGAAAGTGTGCTGATGTGCTTGTTGGAAGGTGACCATTTCTGAATGCCTCCATGCAAAGGCATGGCTAGGGACTGCGTCTGGGAGTGGGGCTGCAGACACGCACAGAACAAGGCCTTTGTCATCATCTATTGGCAGCAACCAGCCAGCTGGGAAACTGTTCTGGTCTCAAGCAGGGAAAAGGTTCTGTATAAACGTGGGCTCAGCCCTGCCCTCTGCTCACTTGCCGTGTGTGGTGTCCGTTCTGCGTCTTCTCTCTGATCTCTTTTCCACTGGACTCTGATCAGTTACTGTGTCAACCTGTGAGAGGTGAGAAAGGCACCCCACTCCCCATGTAAAACCTCCTTACCCCCAGATAGCCTCTGACCCACTTTCTGGGACTGGGGCAGAAGAACCAGAGGCACTGGGCTTCCAAGGCCTGGATGAGTACTGCCCTGTGCCTGAGTAAGGTAGGCAACTAACAGCTGATGAGGCTCAAGATCAGCTGCCCGTGGGCTCTGGTGGTCTGAAAGGCTGTAGGATTAGGCACCATTGAACCGGAAGTAGAAAGAACGCACTTGACTGGATGAAGAGCTTGGTCAGGATGAAGCCAGGGATCCTGGAGAGGCCCAGGGAATTTGTAACTCTCTTCTTTGAGATAGGCTGGACTTTCCAGCTCAGATCAGACCCAGGATATTCTTGAACGCACACGCACACACACACACACACACACACACACACACACACACACACACACACACACACACACACACACACACACACACACACACACACACACACACACAATGCTCAACAACCACCACCACTATCGAAAACAGCAACAACAGTAGGGTGTTATATTGATTGTTAACGTTTTGTCATAACTAAAATATAATAATATCATTAATTAAGCAAGAAGGGGGAAAATCACCTCTGTAAACACAGGTTCTAGGAGACAGAGGGAGAAATTACACTGTAACACGTGAAGATGCTAATTCGTTGCACACGTGCTATAAATATCCTGGGATGGTGCCAGCCCTGAGTGTCGGATTGCTCTTCTCCACTTAATGGACTCAGCCCTCTCCGCCTTCTTGTTGAGTGAAGACTTTAAATGAGGGCTAGAAACATGACCAGAAAGGAAGCTTTTTTCCTTCTCCTGTTATTTCAAGGCGGACAATAAAAACATGATTTTGTAAAGGGAAAAAGAGCGATCTACAATTATCTGCATTTAGGAGATACACAGCGGAGGCGTCTTTGTCCCTTGGTGCTTCTGGAAATAGCAGTTGAAGAAAAATCAAATCTTTAGTTGGCTGGGATGGGAGGCGATTGGATGGGTGGTTCTGATCCATTCCCAAATCATGCTTTAAGTGGCTGACGTTCTGGGTCACTGCACATGGCGTGGGGCCACGGCGAGGCTGCACCAACCCTCAGTGTTTCTCTCCTCTCCTGAGGAGATGGAGTGCTGAAATATATCTGTGATTGAAAATACTTAAGTGTGAGGCCTCCAGCGCTTTCCCCTTTCAAGGTGACAGTAATTGAAGGATGGTGCCGTGCGAATCTGACATTTATAATCCGGCTAAGGAAAAGGTCAGCTTCCTTTCGGAGCTGCACCAGAGCCAGCGGGGAAAAGAGTCCTGAGATGTCACAGCATGTTTCTTAGGTTTCCAGTGGTGCTTTGATTTAATAACAGCTCCAGTTTGCAATGTATAATTATAACCTCCCCAACTCTCCAGGGTACGAAGTGACAAGACTCTGAAGAAATAAAGCCATCACTCCCTCTACAGAAGGGCTTGCACGGAGGCCCCGCCTAGAGCCTGGGGCAAATGGCCTGCATGAGAAGTAAACCACTGTCCTCCTCAGATGACCATTGGTGCTGTGGGATACTAGAGGGTGCTCAATGAAAGGATCAGAACACTACAAGCCGGCCTTCGTTGGAGAGCCAAAGGGAAGGCACAGGTTTGTGTCTTGAGAGTTTTTGATGAGCTGGGTGAAGGGGGGAGGGAGCCAGAGAGATGATGAAACTGGGGATAAACTGCCCCCCACCCCCCCAGAAACATCTGTTTTCCCTTCAGGGAATTTGAAAATGGAGGGAGTGTTTCTTTAATGCAAGCCCCATGTCACAAGGGAAGCCACTATGTACACCATGTGGCTAACACAGCTTGGCTTGGCCTTGGGAGCAGCCACTGCCAAGGGAACTGGAGGTGAGCACAGAGAGGGGTTTGTAGGAGTGCTGGGAGGCAGGAAGCTGTTGAAACACGGAATCCGAGGTGCTCTCGGGGATGAAAGACATGTTGTTTGTTCAGGTTTTTGTTTTTAAGACTGATACATTTTTCGTTTATGTGTATGAGTGTTTTACCTGCATGTGTGTGCGCAGTGACCATGAAGGCCAGTAGACAGATCCTCTGGATCTGGTGTACCAATTCCCAGCACCTACATCTCCTGCTCATGCCAGGTTCTTTTGGGTCAAAGAACAGATAATAGAATTGGTATGGTCGTTGGGTCTCACCCTGAGAAACATGTCCTGGGCCCAGGGTGATAGATACAGCTCCAGAGCCTGGTCATCCTTGGTGCTTGGCAGGGAGGGCCTGATGACGTGGTTGCTCTTATGGGAAACCAGATGCAAATATAATAGCCCGCAGGGTGGAAGGAAGCCATCTGCTCTTGGTAGCATGTATGCTTGTGATGCTGCTGCAAGCTTCTGAGATGTCTGGGGTCACAGTTCAGCTTTGTGCAATCTATGAGCAGGTCAAGGCTTAATTCTAAGGTTAGGGTCAAAGTTCACTGTCTGACCAGAAACGAGGCTCCGGGTAGGCAGGGCATCAAAGGCCAAAGCACGGCAACTTGATAAGTGGTCAGTCTGTGAACTTGAGGGGTTGACTGCCTCAGAATTTACCATAGGTAGGAAAACATCCTCACGTGTGTCCTTGGCAACAGGCTGCCATCACAGGGTGAGGTTTTGTGTTAGTTAAAGGTAGTCTTTCACAGTTTAAACTTCCAGAAGGGAGAAGCGTTGATCAGCCTGGCTGGAGGCAAGGGCTCACACCTGTACCCCATCAACCATTTGTGGCCTAGTGGGTGTGGGTGTGGGGTCCTCTGCAAGCCAAAGGGGATAGTTGCTTTCTCTTCATTACGATGAAATAATTGACAGAAGGAAGTGAAAGGTGAAAGTTTTCTTCATCTTATTAGGCTCATGGTTCCAGAAGAGTGGGCTGTTGTGAAGGGAAGGGAGGAGTGGCAGAGCAGCTAGCTCCGCAGTGGTGCAGCAGGTACTCACATTGCCCAACAGGAGCCAGAGACATGACTGGATGTGGAGGTGGGATGGAATCCTCAAAGGTTGCTGGCTACACCCCCATAATAAAGCTTCCACAAACTAACTCCTTAATAGCACCGTCAACTGGGGTGTAAATACACACACACATACACACACACACACACACACACACACACACACACAGAGAGAGAGAGAGAGAGAGAGAGAGAGAGAGAGAGAGAGAGAGAGAACAAAACCTTTTAGAAAGAGCAAAGGAAAAGTAGAGAAATGAATTCTTCATAAAATAGCAAGTGTGAGCTGTACAGAATTCACGAATACGAGGAGCCACATAGCCCAGGTTCCAGGGGAAAACAATTTAAAGTTAGAATTACATGCCAAGCCTAAAATGCCCTGGAGGGCAAAGATATTTTCAGGTATTGAGGACTCAGAAATCATGTCTTTTGTGAGCTATCTGAAAAAAAAAATGACTGGAAACCAGAGTGAGGAATGGAAGATGACATTAGGATATGAAATGAAATGACATGCAAAATATGAGTAAAATTCAGAGTTAAAAATGAACAATACTTGATCATTAAAATAACAACTTGAATTAAAATTTTAGAGGCTGTAGGTGTGGGAGAGGAGACAAGGTCAGGGAGGGGCTGAAAGAAGGCGAGGGGCATTCTGAATTCGGTTCTGCTCAGGGAGGAAGTCTGAGCATGACTGTGTCTAGTCATTGCTAGACGATAGAAGGTTCTGGAAAGCTAGAAAACTATTAGCAGAGAGGATAGTAGCCATTTGAGGGAAAATGGGTGCAGATATTTGGCTGGTGCAATAATCAGTAGGAAGTGGGTGTGATTGTGTCAAGGGACACAAAGGGAAAAAAAAAAGTCAGAACACAGAGAGAAAAAAAGAACACGCCAAGAATCCAAAGTGACTTGGCTTGTACTAAGGGAATCTCAGGTTAGGTCACAGAACCCCACGCAGTGTTTTCTGAGAAGTAGAACCAGAGCAGAGATGAGCCAGGATGTGGCTAAGAAAGAGATTGCATGAACGGTTCTAGACAAAACTAAACAAGAGGAAGATGAAGGAGGAGGAGGAAGATAAGTTATTTTCCCTTAGTGTTGAGGGAAGCTTTTGTTTGTTTGCTTTAGTTTGGCTACAGGATTGTTGGTTTCCATTTTTTTCATGGCCCCCTTCACTTTGATTATCCCTCTCTCCCCCCTCCCTACTTAACTTTCTCCACCTCGCTCTGTGTTCCCCTCTATTTTTCTATATCACTACTATCTGCCTTTCCACTGAGCACCTTCCAGTGGCCTCTTTCTAGGTTTCTAGTTTTTACACGAACTCTTAGATTCAGCGCCCTGAATCAGAAATCCAAAGCTAGAATCCACTTATGAGAGAGAATGTGTGGCATTTGTCCATCCGGGCCCAGATGGCCTCATGCAGTACATATTTTTCAGTCTCATCTATTTATTTGTATATTTTATAATTTCATCCTTCCTTACAGCTGAGTAAAATTCCACTGTATATAGGTGCCACATTTTCATTATCCATCCATCAGTTGATTTTATTTCTTAGCTACTGTGAATAAAAGAAAAAGTACTTTTGTTTGATTGTTTAGCCCTGGCTGTGCTGGACTCACTTTGTAGAAAGGCTAGCCTTGAACTCACAACGATCCACCTGCCTCTGCCTCCTAAGTGCTGGGATTAAAGGGGTGCGCCACCACGCCCGGCTTGCAAGAGGTGCTTTTTATATTAATAATTGATAGAGTATAATTCAGATAAAAAGCATTGGAAGAGATGAGGAGAGCTAGTCTGTATTGATGGGCTGTTTAATCGACTGTTGGAGACAGCAGTGCAGAACCTTCAGAAACCCATCAGTAGCTGGGCAGTGGTGGCGCATGCCTTTAATCCCAGCACTTGGGAGGCAGAGGCAGGCAGATCTCTGTGAGTTGGAGGCCAGCCTGGTCTACAAAGTGAGTCCAGGACAGCCAAGGCTACATAGAGAAACCCTGTCTTGAAAAAACAAACAAAAAAGAAAGAAAGAAAGAAAGAAAGAAAGAAAGAAAGAAAGAAAGAAAAAAAAGAGACTGATTAGTAAACACACACGAAGCAAACATTCCCTAATGTTTACATGCATTAGGCTCTACTGAAAACCTCAGAACCCTATAAACACAGACCTCTGCTTATACAGCACCTATGCTCTATAACCCCACAAAACACCCAGTTTTATCCTTAATAATAGGAAGAAAGGATCACTGACGTAAAATACTCTCATGAAGGCAGGAACCCTGACTAGCACTACTAAGCTTAGAGAGGTTGAACTTGATTTTGTTTTTTTGTTTTGTTTTTAGACAGTCTTTCTACATAGTAGTCATAGGTATCCTGGAACTCACTCCATAGACCAGGCTGGCCTTAAACTCTCAGACATCTTCCTGCCTCTTGAGTGCTGGGATTAAAGGTATGTACCAGTATGCCTGTCTTGAACTTCAATTTGTAATAGGAAACATAGAACCAGAATTGGGTGGGAAGTCTTCTCAGAGATTTGGAAGTGTGCATTTTTATCACAAAGATCTAAAAGTAATTCTTCAACCTCAAAATCATCGCCTGCCCTTCCTGAGACATGATTTAAGCCCCACTCCGCAGCTGAGACTGTTCTTGAACTCACAATGCCCTGTCTCAGACTCATAAGCACTGGGATTGGAGCCATGCACCACCATGCTCAATGCAAATAGCCTGCCTTTACTTTAATAAGTGAACAAACAAGTTAATGAATTATTTTTCGAGAGAGAGAGTCTTGCTTTGGCAGGCCAGGCTGGCCTCACACTTGCAGTCTTTGACTTGTCTCAGCCCTGAGGCTGGCATTAGAGGCATGCATTGTCATGCATGGCCCAAGGTGTCTGTCTTCAAACTTGTCATGTGGTGGAAGAGGGGGAGATTCTTTTAAGTAACCCATTTGCTTCATATCATATTGTCACACATGAAGAGGCATATCGAATCATTGCGCTGCATCATACGTATGCAGAAGCACACCATCCCTAGTCCCTTCTCATTCCTCTAGTCTTTCTGCTCCCTGTCTGCCACAAGGTGAGCATCTCTGTGTGACCACTCCCTTCTTGCCATGATCCTCGGTCTCCTCATTTCCTGGAAATGCTGCTGCCGTTCCACTGCAGACCAGAGCCTCTGAAACTGTGAGTCAGATTAAAACTATCGCCCTTGAAATTGTTTGTCCCAAGTCTCTCTCACAGCAAGGAAAAAAAAAAAACCCAAAACTGATTAACATCCCAGGCAGTATATCTCTTCACCTAATGACTTTAACCCCCGATTTTCTCGCTGTAAAACAGAGAAAACAGCACCACCTTCCTTAAACGTTATTTGACTTAGGACTTTGTTTTTGGACTTGAATGTGCTGATACACTGAAAATCTTAGCAGAGTTTATGGTAATGATGTTACCATTTGTAGCATTTGCTGTTGCTGCTGTAGCTGTTGGAATAATGGTGCATGCCCTGGGCACTGCAGATACCAAAGTCCCTCTCTGCATCTTTAGCAGAGCGAGCGCCAGGTGTAGGAGCAGAATCCGAGTTTGTTCTCAGTTACAGCGCTTACTCCTCTAATCCGGTGTATGGAGCAATCACAGAAAGTGTCAATTAGAATCTCATTGACTGCAGCAGTCACAGTTGACGGTTTGTTTCTCTTCATTTAATCAGCTCTCCCTAGTTATGCTCCTTGGTGGTCTTGAAGGCTTTTTTAAGGGGGGAAGTCGGGGGTGGGGGTAGGGGTGGGAGGATAAGTGGGGGAGTGGGGTGTTCCTAAAGTGTGCTTTATGTTTTCATTGCTCATCACAACCAAATACAGGCTTTAGCAAAGAAAGGCAGGCGTCCTCACCCAGAGGGACTCTTCCAACAGGACAGCTAGAACAATGCCAGCCTGGGGTCTTGCTCACTTTGTTCCCCAATTGTAGAATTTAGTAACTCAAACCTGATGATGATGATGATGATGATGATGATTTGAGACAAGGGTTCTTTACTGTAGCCCAGGCTGACCTTGAACTCCTGATCTTTCTGTTTCAGATACCCAAGTGCTGTTAAACCCATTTTAGTTAGGTCTTTAAAAGCTAGATCATTCCCGGCTATACATCCAAAAGAGATAAACCCACCATGCAAAGAGATACGGACTCACTCATTCTTCTCACAATATTATTCAAAATACCCAAGATAAGGGACCAGTCTAGGTGCCCATCAATGAGTGGATGAAGAAAATGGGGTGAACGCACACAATTCAGGATGAAGAAGGATGTAGTTTTGTCATCGGTGGCCAGATGGATGGAACTGGGGACGTCGCGCTCAGTGAAATAAGCCAGACCCAGGAAGACAGGTGTTACATGTTCACTTGCAGACATTTCTTTTTAAAAGGCATCCTGGAAATTAGAATAGTGGTTAGTAGGGACTGGGAAGGGCATCATGGCAGGTTTGGTGAGGTGGAAGAGGGTGAGTGGGTTTGGTCAATACACACCTTGTGCATGTGAAAATCAATGTGAATTCCATTACTATGTGTTAATAAAACAAGGCAAGACATTGAAAGCATACACAGAACTAGAGAGTACAGAGCATTGATCTGTTGGGACCCAGTGTCAACAACTGTTAACTCATGGCCAGCATTTCACTCCCACGCAACTGCACTCCACTCCTTTCCTTCCTTTTTTTTTTTTTTTTTTTTTCTTCCTTTTTTAAAAAAACTCCATGCTGGGTATTGAACTCAGGACCTTGAGCATGCCTGGCAAGCACCCTACTGCTGAGCTACAGCCCAAGCGTTTTGTGTATGTTTTGTGCATGACCTGCATTTCATGAGACGGGTCTTGGCTTAACTTGTATACGGTGGATGTGGCACCTCAGGAGGGTGAATCATCTCCACAGTGCACACTCCTGATGTCAGGTGCCAGACCCAGCTTGGATGCAGGCATGCTCCTGTTCTGCAGGGCCACCTGTCACCTACGTAGGGGACACTTTTGAGAACCAAGGTCCAGCCTTGGGTGAAAGAAGTAGGACAGACAATGGCAGGTCCTGTTTGATGAGTTCTTACCCCACACTGCTCATAGCAAGTACTTGATCCCAGTCGTGCTGCCCAGTGTTTATACAAACCAGTAAAACCAGGTTGTTCTACTATTACAGTGAGCTCCACACTCTGCATTTCAAGAGCCGGTAGGCGGAATCTAGATGCGTTTGGTCTGCCTTCTCTACCTCAGCAACCTGAAGCAGGAAGGGGAACACCAGCTAGCTTTAAAGGCTGGGGCAGCATTACTACCACTTAGAAGAGCAGTGATTAGCCATGGCTACTGATCTTAAAGGAGAGCCTCCTGGAGGCTTGGGAGGCCTTGGTACAGAGCGTCTGAGCCAGCATGAGGGCTAATTTATGTAAGCTTGACATGAGTTAGAGTCAGTTTAAAACAGAGAATGTCAACTGAGAAAACGCCCTCCCTCTGTCCCCTCCACTGCCTCCCCCCCCCCAGATTGTCCCGTGGACAAATCTGTGGAGGTATTTTCATAATTGACGGTTGATATGAAAAGGGACCGTGGCAGTGCTGCTTCTGGACTGGTGGTCCTGGGTGCTGTACGAAAACAGGCTGAACAACCAGCGGGGAGCAAGCCAGTAAGCAACAACTCCTCCGAGCCTTCTGCATCAGTTCCTGCTTCGTGGCTCCTGCCTTGCTCGAGTTCCTTCATTGACTTCCTTTGATGATGAACTATGATGAGGAACTGTAAATAAATAAAAGGAACATTTGCTTCCCCAAGCTGCTTATTGTGGTCATGGTATTTCATCACAGCAGCTAGAGACCCTACAAGCAGTGTCCGATACTACGCTCTCCTTACGCTGGAAGCCTGAGTGACGTGGCTCTTCTTGCTGCCCGTAAGGCAGGCTCTGTCCTCCTATGGCTTGTCACTCACCCTCGCTCGTGCCAGTGTCTGTTCTATTGACAATGGCCTTGCTTGCTTTTCAGTCTAGCTAAACCTAAGACTGGACCCAATATTTCAATAAGAGCCTCATTTAAGTTACAAACTGTGGGAGGATTAATACCATGTTTATTGACCAAATTAATTATCGAGTGAGTTTCAGGGTCCATACGTAACGATTTCAGCATTGTCCTCATTAGTGGGCTTCCTCCGTAGGCATTGCAACCGCTATTCAAATTGGCTGCCCTGTAGCAGAGCTATCCGAATCTCAGCGAAGGGCTCATTATTTTTGCATATTTCATGCTTCATTTTCTGCTGAAAGTGAATCCCCATTAGCTAATTGTAGATGTGTTGTTCAGGTCACGGCCATGTGGTGTGAACTCTGAACAAGAGTGATGGGTCTTGTCTCTTCTGGCTCAGGGAAGGTGCCCTCGGGCTATGAGGTAGAGGCTGCAGGAGGGGAGGTAGCACCCACACACCAAGCAAGTGGGGGGGGGCCGCGCTGTGCTCTCATTTGAGTGACATGAACATGGATTCTGCAGGATGTGTGGTTCAGAAAGACAGGCATGTCTGCTGCCTCTCCTCTTGCCCCTGTCCTGGAGAGAGCACAATTGCACTTCCCCCTCAATGTTCTCAAGGGTCTGGTGGGGTATGATGCCTTGTCCTCCCATTTCACCTGAAGGAACCAAAGAAGGAGACGTGTTGTGTAACGCTACATAGAGACAATGGAAACACAACAACAACAACAAACAAAAAACAACCCAGATACTATTCTGGAGGGCCTCACAGCACCGCCTAGTGGCTTAGTCTCCTGGACTCACACAGATTGTTCTGACTGTTAAACAACAGATATTCTGGGTGACTTTAACCACAGCAGATAACTCTGGCTGGGTCAATCAGAGCATCCCATGGAAGGATAATTCTGCTTACACATATTCCCCACTCACAACTGTTAACAGCATTTGTGTTGATCTTCACATGATGTGAGCGAAATGCCTGACATAACCTACATAAAGGTTTATTTCGGCTCCTGGATTCAGAGCGTTTCCTCCATGGCTGCTTGGCTACAGGTACTTGGGCAGAACATCGGGGTAGTGGGTGGATGTGGCTAAGGAATGTCATTTACTTGATCGTAGTCATAGTCAGGAAGCTGGGATGGAGACAGAAAGGGTGCAGGGATGAGACGCGAGTCAAGGACACACCCCACGTCCTTCAGCTAGGCCCTGTCACCTAAAGTTTTCATGTCCTTTCTGAACAGTACCACCAGCCAGGGATTGAGTGTTTAACTCATGAGCCTATTGGAAGCATTTTACATTCAAACCACAATCTATGCACACTTGTTAGGGACAGATCTGCTGGCACATACCTGTAATACCATTACTCGAGACCGATGCAGAAAGATGAAGAATATCAGGCCAGCTGGGGATACACAGTGAGACTCTTTTTTAAACAAAAGCCAGGGATTGTAGGTTGTGGCTCAAATGATAGCATGATTGGCTGGCATGCATGAAGGCTTGGGTTTTACCCCTAACAGCATAAACTTGGCACAGTGCCACATGCCAGTCACCTCAGCACTTGTGAGGCAGAAGCAGGAGGCTCAGGGATTCAAGGCAAGCTTCCGCTATACAATGCATTTGACGCCTGGCTAGGCTACATGAGACAAAAGACAAAACCAAGTAAAACATACAACAACAAAAGCAACCCCAGCCAAAACAGAAATAGTAATTGGTCACTTTACATGTCGCTGATTGTGAGACTTTATTTTTGCTCCGGGTGAAACCATGCTTTAAGTGAGGGCTGAATAGAATGGCAAAGGTCGAGAGAAGACTCCAGATGGAGGGGAGAGCTTGTGCAAACACTAGGTAGGAGTTGTGAAGACCCACTTTGGTGTGAGTGACTGGTGCGGATGATATAATTAGGGTAGATGCGGGGGACCATTAGGACAGAGTTACCATTGCACACATGAGGAACGATGCCTCCTTGTGATGGGGCACTTCCCTGGAACTGAAATGCCCAACCCTTATTACCGTTCTTCATCAGAAACCCAGACCCACACCCCCTCAAAGAAACATGGCCCCAATCTCCTGTCTCAGCTCAGACTCAGCTGCTGTGACTTCTTGGCACACACATTTTAAACACATATCACTATGGCTCTCTGCACCTCATCCCTCTGCAGCAGAACAGTGGATAGTGCTACTCTTGCCCAGGTCACCACAGGCTCAGCATCTTCATGTAATTTCAAAAAAAAAAGACAACAGTCTAGTAAATTACCTTCTCCTGGAGCATTAAACTGAACACTTCCTAATGAGTCAGAGCTCCATTTCTCTTCCTTTGTGACGCTGTTGAGGATGGTGACAGTTACAACATAAATTTGTATAATCTCACACTCTCAGCAAGGGATAATGAGGGAGAAAGCGGTTTTGACAAATAATTATGGGTGAGCCGATGTGAACACACAAGGATGGCTACCGGATGTGAAGTGTGTGAGCAGCGAGCTCCCGAGGTCCTTTGGAGAGGGCTTCTGATGGTGACTGTCCCTCCGTTAGCTCAACACACCTGTTAATGGTCTCCATATGGTCAGGTTACACTGGAAATTTCTTCCTACTGTGGGGAGGGTCTTGTTTCTTCCTCCTATGTGGGCTGGGAGCTGCGACAGGTCTGTGGTGTATGTGGGTAAGTCACCTGGAGTGTCTTCAGGACAGTCTTGAGTGGGGTCAGGCTTAGGGTTTAGTCTGAGGAGGCCATGTTGCAGGAGGGCAGAGCCTTCAGTCAAAATATGAGTCCGTGTACAGCATCCCTCCCTCTCCGTGATTTCACTACTGAGGCTGCAGCTACCCCACATTGCCTGGTTTCTGAAAACCCTAAGTGGAAAATTACGGACGAATCAGGTGCTTAGTTTTAAACAGCTCACCTTCCTGAGTAGCCGGATGTAATCCCATCTACCGTCACTATCCCTGAAGGGACAAAAGAGTCGCCCTGTACTGCAGCGTCCCCTCATTGTGGACCCACATGGCGCCATGTAACTGAATATGAGGTTGCAAAAGATTTGGCAATGGTGGGACAACAAATGCTGTCAAGAATGTGGGGGGCATTCCCTGTTGCTGGGATTGCAAACTGGTGCAGCCACTGTGGAAATCAACATGAAGATTTCTCAAAAAGCAAAGTAAGTAAATACACCATATCATCCAGCAATACTGCTCATGGGTGCACATGCCCAAAGGGCTGGATAGCCCACTGCACAGGTATTTGCTCCGCCATGTTCATTGTTGCTCTAGTCACAACGGCTAGGAAATGGAAACAACGTGAATGACCTTCGGTTGATGAGTTGATAATAAAGATGTACATATACACAGCTGTGAAGAAAAATGAAATGACGAAATTTGCAGGCAAATGAATGAACCAGAAACTGTGCAAGGTAATACAGACCCACCCAGAGAGACAAATGTGGCGTATTCCCTCCTATTCATGGTCTTTTTCAAATCCTTAGACACGACTATATAACTTGCAGTAACTTCATAACCCAGTAAGAGGTTCCTAAGCACACAGTGACGAAATGTTAACTCAAGATGAAATGCGCAATGACTCGGTGTTGGTTCTGATAGCCCTTGCCCGTGCTGTAGCCTGTGTCGTCATCACTCGCCAGTCTGTGCCATGTGACGTCACTGTCATCTGGGTGGTGAGACACAGTGAGAAGTCTTTGCACCTTGGTGCTGTCTCATCACACAGCCCCAGCAAATAAACAGCGCAGACTGGAGGCTATTGTGTGCCACGCACTCCAGTGAATTTTGCACACACATGTTTTTCTGCTTTATAGAAACGAAAGAGCTTGTTTATGGAAAGCAAAGACTGTTCCTCCTTTCTATCATTTCTTAGCAATCTATCAAATTTGTACCACTTTGAATTGGATTTTGTTAGAATATTTGATTAGAAACTGCTAGATGAGTTTCTGACTTGAATTTGATTAAAATTAAAAAAGAAAGCAAAACATTAAATGAAATCTGGCTCAGCATTTAGGACAGAATTTCCAAGAATTTCTAAAATGGCCCAGAACAATCTTCTGCTACCGTCTTTCCTATATATGTAAAGTTGGGGCCTCCACATAGATGAGGATAGCATCAAAATATTGATCAGTTCTGAAAACTGTTGAAGGTGCTGTATGCCCTATAGCGTTATTTAGCCAAGATTTAATTACATAAAAGTAAGCCATGATATCTATCTCATTAGTACACAAATTTGCTTTAGACTTTAACAAATGATAAAATTATATGTACTCCGAAGAATTGTTTAAAAATAAATTCTGTAGTAATTTATTACTAGTAAATACCTATATACTAGGGTTGTGTAAAATCTCCAGTGGGGCTAGTGATTTTACTCAGTTGATAGAATGCTTGCCCAGCATGCACGCCCTGGGATCCATCCCCAGCACCGTGTAAACTGGACTGGTAGCATGTGCCTGTTATGCTGGCGCTTTGGAGGTGAACACAGTAGGATCAGAAATTCAAGGTCATCCTGGGATACACAGCAAGGCCAGTATTGATTATACGAGACCCACCTTTATCTTATTTTATTTTTTTCTGTTGGTGAAAAGGAGTCACAAGAGGTGGAAGTTTAAATTGCTCTGGTCTGTGTGACCACTTTCCCTCCCTACTAGGCTCATAGAGCCTGCTGGGACATGAGTAGAGGCTGCAGCACTGTGCTGTTTGTGTCCAAGTAGCCTTATTTTTACCTAGCAAAGTTTCCAACTCAGAGAATTTGAGTATGCCAAACAGAGGCCAGAAAGTGCTCCCTTTAAGGGAAGCGTTTTCAGCTTAATAGGAAAGGTAAGTTGATTATACACTACAACCCTGCTAAGCCCCACGGTACGAACTGATCTCCCAGGGAGGCTGGGGAGAAGGGAAGACACCCCTCTGGTTTTGTTGTATTTCTGGCTGCAGAAGTGACAGCCACAGAGTGACAGGGTGTAGTGGGGGGACTGTCCAGGGCATACCACGTCTCTCAAGGCTCAGGCCAATGCTGCTGCTGCTGCTACTTTCTGACGGGGAGGGATGGACACTGTCTCATGGCATGGAGCAGGTGAGGCAGTCTGGGGGGGGCGTGGGGAAGAGAAAGAACAGTGGCTGGGGACCAGCTCATCACAGCAGTGATGATTTGCCGTGGGCTGGTGGTGGTGCATTCTGAAGCCTGTGATGCTCCTGGGTCCAGGCTGTCCACCCCTACCCAGGACTTGGCCTCACCATGGCCCTTCCATTGTTTTGAGGAAAACAGATTCTGAACTCATTAACTTCTATGCGCCTAGACTGGTCTGTCTTAGCCCACACTGTTGTTATCTGTCTGTTACATTAAAAATGTATGGATTAGGCCTAAGAAACAAATAACTGACACAGGGAGACTGAAGCGTACCTTAAGGCTGCCAGCACTACGAGCCGGGCAGAATCTAAACTGATTCTAATCTACTTGTAAACTAACATAAACTATTCTAAACCTCATGCCACTATGATCCTTCGGCCATTTGTTTCCTCCTCCTTGTCCACCAACAGCTCCCCTCCCCTCTCAACTGTCCTTCTTCACTCCGCCCTCTCTCCAGGAAATCCCGCCTTCCACTTCCTGCCCTTCTGTCCAGCTGATTGGCTAAACAGCGCTTTATTGACAGTTGTTATATCCACTCAAGACATTCCTCTACATC
>OU015755.1:100485338-100498847 GCA_907169655.1 Acomys percivali | reverse complement strand
TAGTTCAGCCTCCACACAGGCCTGAAAGTAATGCAGCCAGTTGACTGTGCACAGATATCCCCGTTACCTTGAGCCAAAAGAAACCTTCCCCTCACCCCCGGAACTTGTTTACCTGCAGTGATAAAAGCTGAGGCCTAGAGGCTGGACACTGTACCTCACAGGGTCAAGATCATCTTTAAAGGAGAGGCAGTGGAGAAGGAATTTCATTTTCTATGTTTTTATGGGTTTTTAGCAAAATCTTTTAAGAATGCTAATTTTGTAGTCATTTTATTTAAAAGCCACAAACTCATGTCTCAGTGCCTGCTGTCTTTCACACATTCCACTCCATTTGCTCAGTTATTGAGCTAACATGAACTCTGGGTGTCTGCTCCTAATCCCAGTCTCCACATAAGGAGACAGAGTCAGGCCTTGGTGGACTTATGGGTCTCATAATCTTGGGCCTAGCATAGAGCCCAATAAAGCATGTGGGAAGTAGCATTTGTGGGAGCCGATGGATCATGAACACTGCAGTTGTTCAATTTGCCTTTCCCACATTCGATAGTGTAGATGTCTTCTGGATCAGTACAAAAGATTGTTGCTAAGAGGCTGGAAATGTAGCTTTGTGGGTACGGTGCTCGCCTAGCATGCACGGGGCCATGCGTTCGATCCCTAGCTCCACATTAACCAGGTGTGGACTCACAGGGCTGCACTCCTAGGACCTTGAGGGTAGAAGGGTCATATCTCAAGGCCATCCTCAGCAACACAGTGAGTCTGAGGGTAGCCTGGGCTATGTGAGACTATATATATATATATAAACTCAAAGGCTGTCCCCTAAGGTATGGGCTATGGTTTGTGTTCATTATCTGTGTCCCAGCACATGTGACCCTCAATAAATCCTTTTTTTTTAAAAATGGAAATGAATGCTTTTAAACATTTTCCCTAGTGGGTGTTTGTCCAGAGAACAAGCTTGTCACACAGTCCTGCTGTGATGTGGCCATGTCAAACTTCCCATGTCTTAATTTCTCTAGCTCTAAATAGAGATAACAACACACATCCCACAGAGCTGACAGGAGGATTAACTCCTGGGAAGCCTTTAAGCACTCCGTGTGTGTCTGGTACCCAGGGAACGGTAGGTAAATGATTGTGACGGACATTTGCACTGTCTTCAGTGGCTCACCCTCCGGCGGATGGAGGCATGTGCTTTCCTCTCCCTGTGACTCACTTCAATGTGCTTGTGGGCGAGGAGCTGATGAGTCACAGAACATGTGCAATTTACGTCCCAGTACAGGCAACAGGTCACATTGTAGAAAGCTGGTACGGTTTTCACTTATTCCAATCCCATCTCTGCATTCTGGCGGATCACAGGACTTAACAATGTCTTGCAATCTCTCATGCCTCTGCTCCTGAGGCTGGGTGAGCGGCTTGCCATCTGTGTAACTCAACAGAAAGCTTCCCCCATCCCACCCCACCCCATTGTGGCCCAGCACGGAACAGCTCTATTGGAGAATCCTAGACAAGGTGCCCGAAGTAATTAAAGAGGCATCGGCTTCATCTCCCAGAGAGCATCACAAGGGCTCTAATTCAGAACTTCAAACAGTGCCTCTTAAGCGCTTTCTTTTCTTTTTTGAGTTCTGCGTCCCTACAGTCAGAGAGGCCCCAGGGGGCTGGAGGTTGGGGGATGAGCCACAAGCCCACAGGTTTGTCTGCGTGCGTATTTGTCTTTGATTTTGCACGAAGCTCCTTCTGCATCTGCTGGGAGTAGGCCAACTCAGGTGGTCTGTCCTTGGCTGTGTCCCCCACGGCCGACCGACTGAGGGCCAGCGTTCGGAGGCTCTCCAGAGAGTGCCTAACGCCTGCAGATGGCCCCTATTCCGATGCTTACTTACCTCCATTTCTGCTCCCCAGGCTCAGATCTTAGGGGTATCTATCTGTGTATGGATAGTGATATAGTTACTATGGAAACCTAGACTACATAAAACTGTGTTAGTGGGTTGGGGCCAGCATCTTTTAAAAAATGAAACAGACTAGATCAGAATATAAACTATGAGACTGCATCACAAGTGGAACGAGTAAACATATTTATTTTAGAGAATGTATGCATGCATGCACACATACACACACACACACACACACACACACACACACACACACACACACACGGTCATGTGTTTCTCCATTTACTTCAGGAGAAGTTGAAGTTGAATGAATCTAGGCTCCTGGTGCATGGCTGAGAGCTTAAGGCTTTGGCATGAGACTTGTCTGTTGACCTACGGTCAGCCTTCCTCCCGTAGGTGCCATTGCTTATACCAATGACTTAGTTCAGCATCTATCTTTCCAAGGAGCTAGGTCAAACCATGCCGTGTGCTTGTTGGGATAACTACCCGTCCTTCCCCTGATGAGTGGTCCTAGTCTTCAGCCTACCAGCTGACCCTCAACTCTGGCTCCATGCCACACTGTTGCTCTGGTCTCAGCTGCCTTGAGTCTAGAGATTCCTCTGGGCTGTGTTGGGAAGCCTTCCGCCCACACCTCAGGTCCTCAGATGTGTGAATTATAAGTCATTGCTTCTTGCTGACCGCTTTCTCTTCACCCCTTCGGGAGGAACCTTCCTCCCCCAAAGTGTCCTCCCACCGCACGCAAGATGCCGGCACCACGGTGTTTGGGGACTCTTATTTTCCCATTTTTTAGTCATTTCAGTGTGGTTTTGGAGAGATGGAGACTGACTCTTGGTGCCAAACAGACAGACTTGAAAGTGGAAACTAGGCGTTTTGAAGTTGAGGTGCAATTAGCATAAAATTAGTCATTTTCAAGGGAATAAATCGATGGCATTTAGTGTATCCACAGTATTCTAAGCCACTGCCTTACCTGATTTGCACAAAGCCCCTCCCACATATTGGCTGCCTGGAAGAAAACCCCGGGCATTGAGCAGATACCACCCACTTCCCTCCCGACAGCTTCTGCCCATCAGTAGTTCATGTTCTGTCTGGAATTTTTCTGCAGGTGGAATCATAAAATATCTGACCTTTTGAATCCAGCTTCTTTCACTTAGCATTAATGTTTTTTGAGGCTGTGCCATCTACCTCTTGTTTATGGTTTAGTTTTTAATTCTCTTTTTAATGGGTTAATGATATTCCATTCTGTAAACATACCAAGACCTACTTCTCCACTAATTCAGTGATGGCTGTTGTACTGTTTCTAAATTCTATTATGAATTAATCATGCTTCTGTGAACACACGTGTGCACTTGCACTTGTTTTAGCACCAACTTTCAGTTCATGAGGATGTGTGTGTACGAGTGGAATCACAGGCTCATGACAATATACATGACTTTTGTTCTTTTTTTTTTTTTGTGCATGTGTATGCGTGCGTGTGTATCTGTGGTGTATGTGAGAGTGTGGGCTGTGTGTGCACATGTGGAGGCCTGAGGTTGGTATCAGGTGTCTTCCTTTATCAGTCTCCACCTTATTTTTTAGACAGGTTCTCTCACTGACCAACAAGCTGCAGGGCTTCTCTAGTCTCTGATGCTCAGCTCTGGGATTACAGGCGCATGCTGCCATGGCTGGCTTTTTAGTGTGGGTACTTGGGATCCAAACTGAAGTCCTCATGCCCCCATAGCAAATGATTTACCCCAGAACCACTGCTCCAGGCCTCTATCTTCTTGAGGAGTTGCCAGATGGGGCCAGACCTCTGCACAATCCCACAGAACTGTGTAAGAGTGCCCCCTCCTCACACCACCATCATCTCCCAATAGACACCCTAGCAGGTGTGGGGAAGCCGCTCACAGTGGTCTCCTCTTAATTCCCTTAATGATCACTGATGCTGGACATGTGTACTTAACCACTTTTATATCTTATGTGGAGAATGTTTATTTTTTTAAATTACATTTTGCTTTTATTGTTGTTATCATTGCTGAGGATTGAACTCATGCATGAACTTGTGCACGCTAGCCCAGTGTTCCACTGTTGAGCTACAGCCAACCAACACCTTTTGCCTATTTCCAAAAAGGAGCGTTATGTTTTTGTTGTTGGATGATGATGATGATGATGATGATGATGATGATGATGATGATGATTGTGTGTGTACATGTGAAGGTCAGAAGATGACTTTTGGAGCTGGTAATTTCCTTCCACCATGACCCTAATCCTGAAGGAAATGTTGGAGAAGGTTAAATCCATGCTGAGGAGGACCTTAGGCTCCGACTATCTGGGGCCTCTCTCGTGGCAACTCTCGCCGCAGCATCTTTGATCCAGGTCTCCTGGTTCTCCCTTCTCCTTTCCAGGGGCCTCAAGATTGCATGAGCACTGCTGGGAAAATCCAGAACAGTCAGGGACCCTTGCTTAAGGCCCTCAATTAATCACAGGTGAGGTGATGGAGCCACAGTGCTGGGATTAGGGCAAGGGCATCTTGGGGGCTGGCTATCTTGGTCACTATACAAGCAGAGGAATTTCTCCTGGTTTTCCTCCTGCGTGACACCCGAAGACACAGAACTATTTTAATGGCAGAGGTAGACTTTTGCAACAAAGACTTAGCACTCTTGCCTTATAGATTGGACTTCCTACAGGACAGTGGGGTTTAGGAAGGAACACTCCTGCTCTCTTGGGATGTTTAGGCAAGACATGAATTTTGATGGAATGGTCCAGCGGGATTCCCTGTGTGGTGTGGGAGGGTAGGCCAATTAGCCTTGATGGATTTACCCAAATTTAGGTCTGTTACCTCTGCACCAGCCTTTAAGGATGCTATTCCACTCATCCGGTTCTTGTTCTAGGTTAGAGAAGGCTTGACACATGTAATTCCACAAAGTCTAGGCATACTTGGGGTGGCATGGCTTGGCAGTGCCCTGCCTGCTGAGGTAGCTACCATTCCCTGCAGCCCCTTGTGGTGCTCTGCTCATCTGAGGTATAGGTCAGCTCCAATTCCTGGAAGTTAATGCTACCAGGAACTGCCAAAAAGAAATGGATGAGTATATAAGCAATTCCCTCATTCTGGTGGCACGGCCTGAGCCATAGTCTCACCTTCATCCTGAGGCCTTGAAAACAGGCTCCATCTCTCAGCTGTTTGCTCCTCTCAGAGCTCCATGGCGAGTGATGAGAGGCCTACGTCACGAGTTTCATCATGAGTCACGTACTTATCACTGACATTCATCTTGTCGTATCTTCATTTACAGAATGGAACATGTGTTTTGACTCTCAGCACACAGCTTGTGAAATGGCAGCCTGCCCCATTGCTCCCTCCTAGGGTTTCTTAGCCTGTCCATCTACTCTGGGGCTGGGACATTTGGGGTTGGTAGTTCAGTCACTGCCTGGATGCAGGTCTTTCTTCTTTTACAGACCGCGCCCCACAAAAGCCAACAGAGCCATGTGCAGTCATTTGGTGGTGGATAAGGATGTATCTTTTGTCACGCCTGGTTTGTGAGATGTATCTATGTATCTGTGTTCTGGCTCAGCACCCCAGATTTTGAAATGTATGGATAGATGTCTGTCTCTTCTCTTTGGAGACACTTTGTCTTTCTCTAACAGCAGCCTCTTTATACCTACAGATTCCTCCACATTCAGCAACTTGCGGAATCTTTAATATGAGGACATTTAGTTGTTTGGGCTCATCTTCTACCACCTCGAGTATCTTGCACCCTTTCAGGCTAAGATGGACCCCACCACCTCTCACCCATGTACCCCGTCCTGTGTGGGGGTCTGTGGGTTTCCAACCCTGACATCACCCAGCAAACAGGATTCAGGTCTCCCCGTTCCTCACTCTCCATCCGTTTCGTTGCCCCTCAACTCTTTCTTGTCACTTCCTTTTCCTATCCTGGGGCTGGGACAGTAAGAAATGTTGCCACCCACCCTCAGAGATCTCTCTCTCTTTCCTCATGACTCTCCTGTCTTGCGCTGGTGTGGCATCCTTACACAGCGCTGGGCAAGAAGAGCCAGCGGACCAGCTTTGCCAGGATCTATCCACTTTCATGCCTCACAGCTCAGCCTCCAGGTCAGAAGCTGAGAAGCCCATGTAAGCAACTCATATTTAGAAGCAAATGATGACCCCAGTTCTCAGTTCCATATGTGGGTGGGTAAGGAGAGCATGGAAGGCTGGTTGTCTTGTCTGAGACCCTCGGCTTCCCTCCACAGGAATCCCTTGCAAGCCCTTGGTGGTGTGAAACAGTAGACAGGAACAGATGGCAGTGGCTTCTCAGCATGCTGCAGTCCTATGGTCCTGGGGCAAGTCCAGCTTTAGAGAGAGAATAGGTCAGAGTGCCCACAAGGCCTTTCAGAGATACTGGGCCTGGCAGAGGGGAAGTGCTCACCAGAGCTCACCCAGCCTGATCCCAGCAGCCTCCTCTTCCTTGGAATAAGAGCAGGTTCCAAATCCTCATCTCTGTTGCTGCCTGCTCGGCTTGGGGCCTACAGCAGATGGTGAGGTGGGCTCTCCAGTGGGTCTGGAGCGTGGGCTCCGAGAGTGCTAATGTTTCTCAGATCTACTTTGTAGAGCGTCAACTGTGACAACAGTGTAGCTCAGGCCAGGAAATGAAAAGTCACTGCCAGGTGGCGGGAGGGGCTGCTTCTTAATTAAGGCACCTCCCCAGCTTGCTCATGACAGCCGTGGGCTGGACATAGTCTATGCACCTGCCTATGACCAGGAGGCTGGGAACACTCCAGGATCGTGTCCAAGTGGGGTTCATCCCCTTCACCAGAATATCAGGAGAAATGGTATCTCTTCCTTATTGAACATTGCTCCTTGTCTACCCAATATGGCATACTCTCATTTCTGTCTATCCCATTGTTTACGTGTCTCTGAATAGCCATTTTATTTTATTTTAAATTTTTATTTATTTTTAATTAATTTATTCTTGTTACATCTCTATGGTTATCCCATCCCTTGTATCCTCCCATTCTCCCCTCCCTCTCATTTTCCCTTATTCCCCTCCCCTATGACTGTTCCTGAGAGGGATAACCTCCCCCTGCATATGCTCATAGGGTATCAAGTCTCTTCTCAGTGACCTGCTGTCCTTCCTCTGAGTGCCACTAGGTCTCCCCCGCCAGGGGACATAGTCAAATGTGAAGCACCAGAGTACTTGAGAAAGTCAAATCCCTCTCTCCACTCAAGTGTGGAGACTGTTCTGTCCATGGGCTAGATCACGGTAGGGGTTTAAATTTTACCGCCTGTATTGTCCTTGGCTAGGGCCTTAGTTTGAGCGGGACCCCATGACCCAAATCTGCCTATCATAATGTTCTACTTGTAGGTTTCTAGGACCCACTGGATCCTTCTACATTGCTGAATAGCCATTTTAAATACACTTATGAGCAGGAGAATACTTTAACAATTTATTGACATGTAATACACAATGGTTAGAAAGGAGAACTCAGATCTATGTTCATCTCATTGAACCCTCACAGCAAGCCTATAGTTGATGCTGATGTGTGAGCCCATTTAACAGATGGGAAAGTTGAGGCAAGAGGCTGAAGCCCATAGATCTGTTCACAGAGTGAGTTAGAACTCAAATTCAGCCATTAGGCAAACCTGGATCCGCAGCCTCAGCCCATCATGAATGACAGGGCAGTTCTGTGTACCTCGTAGGGTCACAGTGAAGACAAAAGAAAATGACACAGACAACACTTCACAGCCCAGAACTGGCTATTTAGGGATGGTTCTGGGACTATTTGAATGCCTGTGTGAATCTCGCTGTGTGTTAACTTTGGTAGGATATAACACCAATATATTTGGTCAAAGACTACTGGAAAGGCTTCAGGTTTTTTTAAACAAGAAAGCAACATTTAAATGAGTATACTTTGAGTAGGGTTGGTTCTGTCTTCTCCATGAATATCATGGGTGGGTCTTATCCAATCAGTTGATGCCCTCGAAGCAAAAAGTAGGCTCTCCCTCGAAGAAGATGGAATTCTGCTAACATATTACATCCATACAACCCACCTTAGGGTTTCAGCCTGCCAATTTGTCCTGCAGACTATGGGCTTATCATGTCTGTGTATATGGTCATGTGAACTGATGCCTTAGACTTCATCTGCCTCTGCTTCCCTCCCCACTCCTCTCTCCTCCCTTCCTCCCTCTCCTCTCCTCCCCCCTTTCATTCTGTCTTATTAATTACTGTCTCTGAAGGACATTTGCTGATACATTTACTAATAAGGGCATGTTTTATTAAACGTGTAGTTCTACTCATGTGAAATAATATGTAACAGTTAAAAAGGAGAACTTAGATCCATTTTAAAGAAAAGACGTGTGGTTTGTCTGTTTGCATCGTGTTTTTGCTGTGAGCAGAGAGATTGGAAGATGCACACACAGAAGGCTGCGGAGGCAGGAGGTGTCCCGGGTACCAGGGAGGGTGCTTGTCTCCTTTATTTTCTGTGTGATTTTTAGCATACGTTACTATTGCCGCTGTAAAGACAATAAAGATGACAAATACGTTTTTTCCTTCTCCCCTCAGTGTTCACAGGCAGGAGGAGCAGGGCTGTGGAAACTTGCCTCTGTCTCTGTTTCACTGTAGTTTTTATGGGCGGAAACACGGCCTTGTGGTGTCCTGATCCTGCTCAGATTCCCATGGCCTTGCCTGTTCACTATCCTGGCCAAGAGTGGTTTAAGGGCATTAGCCTCCCCCCTCCCCCCCCTGCTCCCCGAGGTCTGGCGTGAGTAACCTTATGGTCCATTGGAATAGTTAGAGGAAGGAAAGCATGGGGAGAGGCCAGCGGTCAGTTGCTGTCCAAGGTGCTGAAAAGCTAACTGTGGCTGTGATCTCACTCACCATCATCTATTGTGACTACAAAGTTGGCAAGGAGGCAGGAGCTGCTTGATTGGGAAGTTTAGAACAAGATTCGGGTCAGAATGCCCTGGATTTGGCAATGGGGCCACTTTGACATCATCAGGGAAATGTCAAGCAGCTTGATCCCCTGGGCCTCCGTCCTTTCATGGGGTCAGCTGCTGACAATTGGAATTGACTGTTGGTTTGACTGACTCAGCTGAATCAATGCATCATTTGATACTACTGCCAAGAGAAATATCCACCTCTCCTTCAACAGAAGGGCAGGGTCCTTACCCTCTTGAGACCATTCAGGATGCCAAAAGTAAGCGGGAGCCCCTAGCTCTTCCCTAGCCAGCTTCCTTAGAGCCTTTCTATTCAGCACCCATCCACCTGAAAGGCACCCCCTGTTGCCAGTTCTAGAGGTGACCCTGATCAGCAGCCAGAAATGGATGGAAACCTCACATATCACAGGCAAGCAGAGGGTATTGCACACAGCACAATAAAAGGACTCTCCTTAGGGTGCACCTCCAAATGGCCCAAAGATGATAATAATGCTGGTACCTGGGTTCAAACACCTGGGAAACAGTCTGTTAGTATTATGGGATGGACATTTGTTTTCTGAGACAGGCCCTATGCCTGAAATGTTGAGTCCCAAGCCAGAATGCAGACAGATGAAGCTAGGGATCCCTAGTTGTGTCCCAAGGAGTCATCCCTTTAGACAGTTCCAAACTTCCCAAGAAGTGTCTTCCACCAATATCCACATGTTGTCTGTAGTGTCTGTGTCTGGGGAAATGCTAATTGGGGGTAACAATAACTAGCTCTCTGTAACTATCACCCCTTCTGTGGATGCCTGTGAAATGTCTTCCATGGCTCATGTGTTTGAACACTTTCTAGCTGGTGGTGCTGTTTCAGAAGGCTTTAGGAAGTAGAGCCTGGCTGGGGGAAATGGGTCATGGGGGTCGGGCCTTTAAGATCTACGAACAGGCCCAATTCCCATCTGCTCTCTGCTTCTTGGCTGTAGGTGTGCAATGACTGTCTGCCTCAGTCCTATACTTGTGCCCTCTTCCTGTCCTGTTTTTTTTTTTTTTTTTTTTTCGGTCAATTTGATTCAAATTTGGATCACTTGGGGAAAAGACATTCGAGCAAGAAAAATGCCCTCATCAGAATGGTCTGTAGGCAAGCCTGTAGGGCATTTTCTTGACTCATGATTGATGTGATAGGGTTCAGCCCATTGAGGGTCAGTGTCACCCCTGGGGAGGTGGCCCTAGATGGTATAAAAAAGCAGGTTGAGTAAGCTATGGGAAATGAGGCAGTAAGCAGTACTCTTCCACAGCCTCCTCTTCAGTCCCTGCCTCCAGGTTGCTGTCTTGACTTCCTTCCATGACTTCCCTTCATGATGATGGACTGTGAATTATAAGTTGAAATAAACCCTTTCCCTTACAAATTGATTTTGGTCATGGTACTTTGTTGTAGCAATAAGAAAACAAGCTAGGACACCTACCATGCTGGACTTTGTTCCTTCAAACTTGAGGCAGAATCAAACTGACCTCTCTTTTAAGCTTCTTCTAGTTAAGTATATAGTTATAGGAATAAGAGAGCAGACAAACCCAGCACCCATGCCAGGGGAGATGGAGTGTGTCCGAGGGATGTGGCTGGGAACCCCTGGGGGGGATGATCAAGTTCAGATGCAAGCTGAATCCTATGGTTCCTGTAGGGAGAGGGTGACATTTATTTCTTATAGCTCCCAAGGCTGGGAAGTCTGAGGTCAACGTGCCAGCAGGCTTGATGTCTGGTGAGAGCTGGTTTGACCACTTCTGAGACGGTGCCTCGAACGTGGGTCCTCCAGAGAGGAACGACTCTGGACTCTGTTCTTCACATAGCAGAATTTCCTAGGGGAGAGAGACCAGTGCCTGCAGAGCCTTTGTGTAGTGACAGTCATGGGAGCAGAGTCCTCAGAGCCCTGGGGATTAAGGTTTGATGTGAGCTTGGGTAGGCCACACATTCAAACCCAGCAGGCAGCAGCTTGCTGTGAGGCTACCTGGGTGGCTGCTCCATTTCTGTCCCCATCCTACTGCCCATCTCCTGAAGGGCTGACCCTTGAGGTGGTTTCACACTGTCTTCCTGCTAAGGCTGTTATACCTGCTCCAATATCTATACATCGAGATACAGGACAACAAAAGCAAGTCAGACCCTCGTGTCCAGCACACAATCGTCTTCCCAGGCATTCTCAGATCACAAAGCCAGTGCCAGATCTTAGTGGTTAACAGACATAGAAGCATGTAGAATACCAAGTGAAGTCCCTAACCCTAACCCTGTTCTGCCATCAGCAACCATTCACAATGTGGGGGATGTCCCGTCCACAGTGTTGACTCGTTAGCTCTGTTTTCCTCTTCAAGCAACCTTTGCCAACGAATTTCAAGTTTTGAGTTCCGGAAGACAAGATGGACCCCGAATCCACATTCAGAAGGTCTTGCTTGCAGATGCAGGCCTCAGGGTAGAGTGAGCCCCAGGCGTGGTTTGGAGGAACAGCTGGCTCTGGAAATCCATACCTTGAGTAGAGACAGAGGCCTCAATGGTGGAAGGATCACCCCATTTTCTCTCTCAGAGGTTTTGACTGCTGACCTCCACCAGGCTGAAAACCATGTGTGTATGAATCCCACCCACCTCATCTCTTCATTCTGTCTCAGGCTCCAGTATTTCCATCAGGAATGGCTGCTCAGTGCTGGTTTGCATAGTGTCTACGATGTTAATGTGGTGTGTGTGTGTGTGTGTGTGTGTGTGTGTGTGTGTGTGTGTGTGTGTGTTAGCCCCAAGGGAAAGGACTACTTCTTCCTGGCTATAGAGTTGTGTGTGCTCATGCCAGAAACCCAAAGGTTACATCTGGAGTCTGAAGGAACTAGCTTTTCTTCACGGAAGGCAGATACCTTCACCTGGGAGACAAGGAGACCTCAGTACTCATGTTGAAGGTGCCACTGTGAAGAGGTGATATGGGAACTCTAGCCCCTGGGAATGGCTGTCCCACCATATCTTTCATGGGACCCGCCTCACTGGAAACAAGCAATGTGAAGCTTCTTTGAGAAGGATTGGGCCGAACACATGGTAGGGCCTTCTCCCCACAGCAGCCAGGGCTTCAACACGGTGGCCACTCATCCCTGCAACGAAGCAGGTGGCACTGCCATGCTAAGAGTGGATGTTTGATATTCACTGTCAACTTAACTGGATCTAGAGCCACCCACGAGATCAGCATGGCACACCCCTGGTGTGTCTGTGAGGGTATCTCCAGGGAGGAATGCATGATGGGAGAAGAGGCAGCCTAAATGTGGGTGACTCCATCCCATGGGCTGGAGCCCTGGGTGGGCAAAGGAGGGGAAAGGGGAGGGAGAGGGAACCGGGTGCCCGTGCCGGTTTCTTCGTCTGCAGCGTGTGAGCGAGCTGCCTTATATACCTGCCACTCGGCATGGAGCTGTTCCTGCTGCTGGACTGAAACGTCTAAGAACATGATCCAGAATCTTCCTTTCTTTTCCAGAATGGTTTCTGTCAGGTGTTTTAAGTCATACTGCTAACAAAGAGCAGCAGGTGCGAAGGCTTCCGTTGCGTCTTGCTTGTGTCTCCAGGTGTGGCCAACCTAGGTTGCGCTCACTCGTTTGCACAAACAGAAGTAGACTATGTTTATTTTCTAGATTTCACTTTCCTCCATTTCTTTGCAAGATCTGCTTAATTCTTTGTGACAGCTGCGTAGTATTCCACCAGAATGTGAAGTTTGGGGTGCATTTTTGTATTTTTTAAAAGCAATTCTCCTAGAAACACTCTTACTCGTACATCTTTTGGATTGGGACTTTTATTTCAGTTGGATTGGTTCCCAGAAGCAGCATTGCACTTGGGTCAAAGGGACTCCGCATCTCTAACTTTAATAAATCCTGTTAGATTACCTTCTGAAATGGTTGAAATAAGTCACAGTTCGCCTGCCATCAGGGTGGTGAGTGCCCTTAGCTCACACGCTCGCCAGGGCCGGGCACATTTATCTCTCTCAATTTGGCAGCTCACGCTTTTGTTTTCATTTGCGTCTCTCTGGATGCTCAGGAGGTCTTACCTCCATGCTAACCTGTGCCCCGTGCGCTGTCCCCACCGGTATACTGGGTGGATTGCCTGTGACAGTAGGTGAAGACCTTCTAGAAGGTCCAGGAGGGTGGAGAAGATGAGTGAGCTCCTCAGGTTACGGGTGCTCCTGGTGGACCCAGTGTACAGAAACAGAGGACCTTATAGCACACATAAGGCAACGTAGGCATTGGGGTCCTCTTCCTTAAAGTCAGAATTTTTTTTCCAGATGCTGGTGAGCCCTTCGTCCTTGGGAGCTTTCAGCAGACATCAGAATGAGTTCTGTTGTTTGTTCATAGAGGGCAAAGTGAGGGCGGAGGACAAAGAGTGTGTTCTGCTTCAATCTCTGTTGCTGTGGCACAGCACTCTGTTCAGAAGCAATTTAGAGGAGCAAAGTGTTTATTTCACTTCAGGTCACAGCCCATTGTTGAGGGAAGTCAGGACAGTAACTCAAATAGAGGCAGGGACATGGAGGAACGCTGCTTAACTAGCGTCCTTCCTTCTTTCCTTCCTTCCTTCCTTCCTTCCTTCCTTCCTTCCTTCCTTCCTTCCTGCCTTCTTGCCTTCCTTCCTTCTCCTCCTCATTTCCTTTCTTCCTTAAAATAGATTTATTTTTGTTTTTATTTGTGTGTGTATGTTTATGTTTGCATATGTATGTGTATGTGAATGCATGTATATGTGTAAGTGTGTGTATGTGC
>OU015755.1:100462267-100474088 GCA_907169655.1 Acomys percivali | reverse complement strand
TGTGTATGTTTGTGTGTGTGTGTGTGTATGTTTGTGTGTGTGTGTGTATGTAGCAGGGCGAGTGGGTCAGTCTATGCACAGAGTTTGATTAAACGCCAAGAAACAGTGTGTACTGAGCTTATGCAGCTGTGAGCACATATCTCCAGTCTGGCGCTATAATTGCTGAAAGGGAGCTGCCCTCAGCAGGTTCCTGGGGGAGTAGTTTACCTATTCTGTCACCAAGGCAAGCAATGTTATATAGTATACTCTGTGTGTGTGTGTGTGTGTGTGTGTGTGTGTGTGTGTGTGTGTGTATCTTTGTGTCCACACAAAAGCTTAAAACCTGGGCAGGGAAAGTGCATAACCAGTTTCTGATGGTACCTACTCTGAGGAAGAAAGTGACCTGCCCTAGGAGTGAGGAAGGGAGGGGCACTTGGAATCTGGCTGTAATGTCCAATGTGTACAACATGAGAGAATTCACCGAACAGTAAAGGACTTAATCGTAAGTGCAAAATATTTTAATATCTTATAATTACGTAAAACCACACCTGGTATTGCTTGTCTATTGCATGTATCATACATATGAGGCATATGCACATATATATCAAAGGGCACGGAGAAAGCGTCAGTTCTGATGGACAACCAGGAGTACTAGCCCTTGTTTTCCCTGCGTATTTACAATTTCTCAACAAAATTAAAAGCGGCAGAGTACACATAAGGGGCAGATAGAAAAGATGGCTCGGCAGGAAGCAGCAAGTCTATGTTTGCTGGCTGACTGCTTCATATGGGATCTCAGCTCAGAAGTGCTCCCGGCTTATGGGTCTTGCTTGGTGCCTCTGACCGTGGAGACCCACGGGAAGCCGATACAGCTGGAATCAGCTGCGGGCAGGAGAGAGCAAAGCTCCGACAGGACCACTGAGAAAGGGGGAGGCTGCAGATGGAGGAAGTGATTTGAAAACTCCCTCGGAGCCTCCTGAAGCGCGGAGGCAGTAGGAGAATCGTTAAGTGTGCAAGTGCAGGTAAAGGCACAGAGAGATGGAGAGGGACGCAGAGCCCGTATTTCACACTGAAGATGCTTGTTTGGAGCAAGTTCTGCAGGGGCTGGAGCCGTGTGGTCTCCGTGCCATAGAAAGTCAGGGAAGCCGTAGCTTGGAAGCTTCCAACCTGCAACTAGCGTGAGGTTATCGAATGCAGGCGGGGAGGAGAGCCAGTGTTCTTGGGAAAGGCTGGTCAGCATCCAGCATCTAGCACTTAGGGCAGAGTCAGCAAGGAGTGGGGTGGGCAGGCTAGAGAGTAATGAGCATGCTGGCAGGGTTCGTTTTGCACCCTGCCCAGCTTAGAGTGTACCGAAGTGATTCACATGGCCCTCCTCCAATTAGTCCCAGGACACTGGTTATCACCTGTGCCATCTTAGGCAGGTGAGAGTTGGGTAAACCGAGGCAGGTACAAATTAAGAGATTTGCGCAGAACTCCTGCACTGAGAAGGGGGTAGAGCCAGGCTTGAATTCTGTTGGTCTACATCTCAGGCCAACCGCTGAGCCAGTGCGTCTTGTCACTGCTGTCTCAAATGCTCGGCAGAAAGCATTAAAACATTTGTCTTGGGGGGGGGGACCCCAAACAAACAAACAAACAAATGAAAAACCAAAACCAGCAGCAACAAAGACTCACTTAATAATGCACCTGTGGTGACCTGAGCCATTTCAGCTCTGGCTGTTCCCACAGAGAATCCGTGTGTAAAACCACTCTGTGAAGTGCATGGGACAGAGGCAGGAATTCCCACTTTAAGGCTCAGGCTGAGCCCCACGGGACCAAGCTGGCAGTGCTGAAAGGGCTCAGGGCTCAAGGTTCTGGCTCCTCGGATTCTGCGCAGCAGCTTGCGGATCTTTGGTCTCTGTGAGCCAGCCCTTGCTCACCTCAGGCCAATCCTCAGTTCTGCTCTGCCTCTTCCCCCATATGTGCGAATTGTCTAGGAGAGAACCCTGGTATAGCTTCGCCCTTTCCTGGTGACCTTTCCCACCCACGATCTCACAATTTTATGTCCGTCCCGAGCCTGCGCAGACCGTGGACCTTTCATTGCCTGAAGCATCTGCTGCAGATTAGCCACAGAGTAGACCTTCCCTCGGCCTCCCAGGCTGTCTTCCCTCCAGGAAGCCCAGTAGAGCAGTACTTGAGGATATTTTTATGGGTCGTGTTTAAAGTATTACATCCAAATTAAATTTGTGCTGATTTAATTAGAAAATGTAAGCCTAGGGATTCCTTTAGTGCCCCTGCTGCTAGGTCCTGGGCAAACATCACTCTCTGGAAACTGCTGTTCGTACCAGGAGCAGATGAAGGGCGCCTTGGGCTGCCCCTTGCTGTCTTTTGGCTAAATGATCTTAGGATGTGGGAGGGCAGAGCTAGGAGAGCTCAAGACTGCCAAAGCCTTCCTCTCTTCTTGTATGGAAGAGCGTGCCAGAGAACTGTCTGAGGTTTGAGGAGACACAAACAGCACCAGATGGCCGCTGCTGATGGCATTGTCTAGTAGCTCTGTTGAAACGGGTCTGAGCCTGGTGCAGAGGTGCACACTTTTAATCCCAGCACTCAGGAGGCAGAGGCAGGTGGATCTCTGTGAGTTCGAGGCCAGCCTGGTCTAAAGAGCAAGTTCCAGGATAGTCAGGTAACTCAACCTGGCCTTGAAAAAACAGAACAGAACAAAATAGGAAAAAAAAAAGAAGGGCTTGGAAACCTCTGCCTTATGATTGAAGCCAAGGTACAAGGATGTCTACAGGCGCGAGGGACCAGGGCAGCCCCCAGCGAAAGGTATGCTGCCCTACGGAAGGCAGCAGACTCCTGCCTTTCTTTCAAGATACCCGGAGCTTAACACCACAAAACCGGGGATGTGTTGCCTTACCCAGCGAAAAGGGCTGTTGATGCTGTGATTAAAGCAAGGGTTGTAAGATGAGGAGATACTTCTAGATTCTCTAGATGGCTCCAAGGATAAGAGGGAGTCAGGAGGGATTAAATAAGATGTGATGGGAGAAGCAGAGTTTGGGG
This sequence comes from Acomys percivali, assembly GCA_907169655.1. NCBI lineage: Eukaryota > Metazoa > Chordata > Mammalia > Rodentia > Muridae > Acomys > Acomys percivali. Next base: position 100,471,076 of record OU015755.1, on the reverse strand, counting down.
TAAAGGAAGTAGGAGAAAGAAAGAGGAGGGAGGGGCAAGCGTGAGAAATCTGGAAGATGCCCCACCACCACCACCTTGCTGGCTCTGCAGTTGGAGAAGGAAGCCAGAAGCCGAGGAATGTAGGGAGCCTTTAGGCAAGCAGAGAGGTGCCTCCCCCTGGGAGTGCCTGGGAGAAACACAGCTTCAATGACGCCTTGCTCTTAAAAAAGACCTCTGACTTCTAGAACTCAGGGTTGTGCCGTTCAAAGCCACTGGGCTTTGAGGGTTTGTGACAACTTTCCTGGGAAGCTAAGGCAGGAATAACAAATGCTGAGCTTGAGGTTGTTTGGAAGGAAGATTCAACAATTGGATTTTTTGTTGCATGTGATGACACAGCTACTGAAGATTGTCCTGTGCCTCTAGAAAGGGGACTTGGGGGTCCCATTGTCACCTGTCATTGCATGGCTTATGAGGGCAGTGAGTGAATCCTCTCAGGCCTCGGCTCCTTCCCAGCTTTCTGGCCTTTTCTGAGCCTCCCTTCTGTGTAATGTTTTGTTTGCAAGTTCAGGACAGCGGTTTCCATCAGACTTCACTTCCTCTCGTCATTGAGCAAAATCACATTCCCCTCCTAGAAACCTCACAGAGTCTCAGACTCTTCCATTGGCCATGCCTTCGTTTTCATCCTTCAGGCACTAAAGCCCTTTCATGTATTCAGGCCAGTGATGGGTTCTTAGATACAAAGGGAAAGTTGTTACAGAGAGACAGGAGATGGGGTGAACCAGCACTGGGTGCTGTGCACAATATACAGAGAGGCAACTGTTGTTACTCATAAGCTGTGCACCCAAGCCAGCCATGAAATATTCCAATGAGCCAACCTGTTCCTGGGTCCAGTTAATCAAGAACCAGTGAACAGTCTTCCATTTGTTACTTTCTATGGTCGTAGGCCATGGTGACACCCTGTGGCCCAGGCTCCCGCTGCTCTATTTGGGGTCATGGTGTCTAAGTGGAGAAGACTTACTATTTTTTTAAATTTTTTTTTTATTTTTTAATTTTATTAATTTATTCTTGTTACATCTCAATGGTTATTCCATCCCTTGTATCCTCCCATTCTTCCCTCCCTCCCATTTTCCCCTTATTCCCCTCCCCTATGACTGTTCCTGAGAGGGATTACCTCCCCCTGTATATGCTCATAGGGTATCAAGTCTCTTCTCGGTGACCTGCTGTCCTTCCTCTGAGTGCCACCAGGTCTCCCTCTCCAGGGGACATAGTCAAATGTGAGGCACCAGAGTACGTGAGAAAGTCATATCCCACTCTCCATTCAAGTGTGGAGACTGTTCTGACCATTGGCTATGGAATACTACTCAGCTATTAAAAACAAGGAATTCCCGAAATTTGTGGATCAATGGATTGAGCTAGAAATGATCATAATGAGTGAGTTAACCCAGAAGCAGAAAGACTCAAATGGTATATACTCACTTATATCTGTATACTAGCCCAAGGGGCATGTCCCATGAAAGCCTTCACTTACCAGGAAACTGGGACAGAGGGGAGGACATCCTATTGGGACTCTAGATGAGAGAAGCATGGGAGAATAGCAAAGTAGAAGGATCCAGTGGGTCCTAGAAACCTACAAGTAGAACATTATGATAGGCAGATTTGGGCCCAGGGGTCCTGCTCAAACTAAGGCAACAGCCAAGGACAATACAGGCGGTAAACTTTAAACCCCTACCCAGATCTAGCCAATGAGAAGACTTACTATTAAGTCTGGCCTTGGTCTCTGTGAAGCTGGTGGCTACACATGTAGAATGGCAGCCAGCCTGAACTGTATGCAAAGTGGCCTGGCCTCCATCAGCTTGCTTGGTTTTCAGGGCACCTCCAAGATGTATGTGTTCAATGGGTGAGACAGTCGAAGGTTCAAGGTCTCAGGTCCCACAGTGAGTACATGCTGGATCTCATACTGCCCCTGCTATTGGCACTGTGTTGATGAACAATTGGAAAGCAAAGTGACTGTGTCCCTAATGTTGTCTAAGATTTCTGAATCTGTAACACAAACAGACACAGGCTAAGCAATGTCCTAGAGGCACCAGGAAATGTAGACTAATGTCAATCTTGCTGTGTTTACACTAGTCTCCATCTGTCGACAAAATCCCGAATGGTCCAGGGCAAAAGGTCCTATTAAGTATGCCCTCAACGTTGTTGTTGTGTGACACTGGACACTGTGCTTGTAGAGACATGAACAAGTATCTGTTGACCCCAGAGAGAAAACTGATGACAGATCATAGTAAGGATACCACCGAAGTTCAAATTGGTGACCAATTATTTTTATTGGGGTTGCAGGAGTATGGGCACAGAATTACTTACAGGAGCAGACATGACTCAAAGATAGCTGTCTCACCAAAGCCCACTCTAGCATGGGTGACATTTTGTGACAGACACAAGCCTATAGCATACTGTACAATCTTTAGGTAGCTCAGCAGGTTAAAGAGTGTTTCTCCTAGGCAGCTTGGTTTGTCTGAGCCTCTTTCATGAGGCTCAGCTTGTCTGAGAGTGTTTCTCAACCATCTTTACAGCTTCTATATGCTTATGTATACTTAGATAGGGAGAGGCCTAGTGCATCTGGTCATTTTCAGGAACTTTCTGAAGCCTCTGAGTTGTTTACTTCCTGTTTAATGAGCTTCTCTGAAGGGTGGACTGTTTCATTTCTTACACTTCACTTAGAAGGAAACTGCTATACAACTGCTTCCTCTCTCTTCACTGCAATTTCCACATACTTTACTGTGATTCACTTTTGTGTTATTGTGACCAAACACCAGAGAAAAACAACTTAGGGGAGAAGAAGTTCTCTTTGCTCACAGTTTCAGCACAGTTTCAGTCCACCATGGTTGGACTGAGAGGGGGTTGAAAGGCTTCGCCTGATGACTTGGCCAGAAAGCAGAGGATGAAACATAATGCAGGATTGAGCCCCCCAAAAGCCTGCCTCTAGTGGCCCAGGTTCAAACCCCTTCATCATGATAGAACCACCCCAAGACAGTACCACCAGCTGGAGGACATTTCATATTGAAATGGTGACATCTGCCTAACAGAACTCTTTTGGTCTTTGTCACATTTTCCTTAAAGTTCCTTAAGTTACCTTCGTTAGAGTGTTTTGTCACAGCAACAGGAAAAATAAGACATCCTCGGGGATGTAAGATCCCGGGTGGTGGATGAACAGGGATGGCCTGAGTCAGCCTGGAAGCCTTCGTTCATTGGTTGAGCAGAAGGAATGAAGTCACCTCACTTTGGAGCCGACTTTCACGCTTAGAACTGGCAGTGGGGAGTTGCGGGTGTGAGCGAGGTGGTTAGACGATACATAACTCCTCTCCATTTCTGTCTCTGCTTTCGAAGTCAGCACCAGAAGCCATGGCTGGGGCTGGCAGTCCCCACCATTACAGACAGTGCATCTTCAATGTCATCTGAAACGGGCATGTTTTAGTCTATACTGTAATAATTGATGTCCGTGTTCTCTAGCCAATGATATCGTATTTCTTTATGGCTATGGTGTCGTGTTCAATTCTATTAGGAGTGTATTTAGAATCCAGAGTGTGTTCCGGGATCCAGGATGTGCTCATGGTCCTTGCACCGCCAATCTTCATTTTGGCGAAATGCTAGATTATGGCCACAGATGTCTGAACTGTGTCACACACACTCCTGAGGAAAATCACTGTCAATAGGATAATTGTACAAAGTGTTCAGCCATCTCAGACCTTTATTTCTTTCTCTTTATATCATTATATAGGAGGAGCTCAGAGAAACCTCAAATGGCTGACTGCTCAGGCCCAGGGCTGCATCCTGAGAGACTAGTGTCTCTATCCTTGATAAAGCCTCTCTGGTCCTAGACCTCTGCTCCCCTTTGCAGCCTGCGCTGAGATAAATTCTAGATGCTTTTCTTTGGCCTTCATCTAGCTACACTCTGTTTTACAGCATATCTCTAACCATTTCTCAGTTTTTCTGCATTCTGCAAAGTTTCACAAAGTGTTAAGCCCTCAAGATGATGTCCATGGCACGCTTGAGATCTGAGTTTCTGCACTTTGGTAAAGCCTTTTTCTCCTCTTATTTGATGCAAAGGCTCTAACTATTCTTTAAGACTGGAAATGGACATCTTAATCTCAGGCAGATCATCCCCTGCTCCTCTCTGTCTCCATGGCTGAATCAACCCATCTTAACTCTGAATTCCAACTGCACTTTGCTATTCCTGATTATAGAATGTTTTCACACTGAATTTTAGTAATTAACCTTGCCTGATGTCTCTTTAGCTGGTCCACAAGTCCCTTGAAGACAGGAAACCCATTGAACCGCACAGTTGCGTTCTCAGTCCTGGACCTAACTCTACTCCTGGCACCAAGGTGCTCGGCAAATGCTGAGCCTGAATTAAAGATCACCTGTTGAAAAATTTAAAGAGGACCTCTAATGAATAGTGCCTCTATCCTACACTTGAATTCAGAACCAAAAGGGAAACAGAGAGCTAGCACAAAGAAGATAAATTGCCCTTAAGATGGACAGATTAGGAGACTGTAGCTTAGGAGAATCCAAATGTCTTGCTCACTACAGATTTCTGTAGAGCCGGGGACAACCGTCTGTCAGCAGAGAAAGAGTTCGCCTCCCACTTGCAGGGGTAGAGTTCGTTTTTTTTTTCAAGAGGCCACATAACAGAAGACAGGGGGATGATTTCCTCCCAAACTGCAGGGATCTTGGGTATTTTTCCCTTTACGGATCTTTTCTGTTTTACCTCTCAGTCCAACTCCTCGTTTGTTCCCAGGCCAAACACTTTGTAAAAGTGAAAGTCCTCATTTCCCCTCCTTACCTCAAATGCCCATCCTTTTTATAGCTTGATGGAGTTACTTCATTTTCCTTCATCTCCCCACTCCTACTTCTACGGAAAACAACGTACAGCGGTGGCAAAATAACACCAAGGGACCCAGTTCCTGTGATTCCGGGGGAGCCATTCCACACAGTTCTCAAAACCTGTGGTGTGCGAGCTGCTGCGCTTGTACTGAGCATGGAGTGTGACATCGGTGGGGTCCATGCCTCTAAGGTAATAAGAGAGCACCCAAGGAGGAGGACGTGAAAAAAGGGAAACTACACAAGAGAGTTGAGCATAGCGACATAAGAAAGCACCCGAACTTGAGTGACACAGATTTGAAATAATTAATTTCACTTTCTTAAAAACTTTTCGTCAAAGAAAAAGCAACTCAAGGGTAACCGAGGGAACCTTCCCAAAGGACAAAGGCTGAGTCTGAAAAGAACTGGTGAACAGTAGGAGTCAGGATATGTAGTGATGATGATGGTGGCAGTGGTGGTGGTGGTGTGTTGATATTCCAAGAAATAGCATGCACTCAGAATTATGGAGAAATTTAGTATATGAGGAGATTACTTTCACATGAACTCTGGCGCCTCATATTTGACCACATCCCCTGGAGGGAAAGACTTGGTGGCACTCAGAGGAAGGACTTGATACCCTATGAGCATATACAGGGGGAGGAAATCCCCTTCAGGAACAGTCATAGGGGAGGGGAATAAGGGGAAAATGGGAGGGAGGGAAGAATGGGAGGATACAAGGGATGGGATAACCATTGAGATGTAACAAGAATAAATTAATAAAAAAAAAAAAGAAATTACAGGTTGAGCAGTGTGGCTGAAGTGCGAGATTCTAGCTGGAGAGTGGCTAAGAAGGGATTGGAACCTTAGAAGAATCAATCAGGAACCCGCACGAAGCCTGGGGGAGTGTGTGATTTCAGTAAGTAGGCACCTTTGTGGGCTGCTGAGATCCACTGAAGGCAAGTGAATGAATGCAGGCGTGGCTGAAGCGGGGTCTGAAGGACCAGTCTTGTTTCAGCACCACGGCTAGTGGCCGTACTAGCACCACAGGATGTGGAAATACCTTACTCTCAGATTTTGAATGACATTCCAAGGTCCTTGGATGAATGAATCTGGAAAGAGGCTGGAGAGGTTATGTTCAGAGCCTGGTGATAACTAAGTGTGTGTGTGTGTGTGTGTGTGTGTGTGTGTGTGTGTGTGTGCATGTACACACATATCTAAGGGGTGGGTGTACATTGTCATATTTCTGGAAGAAATCACATAATGTTCCCCAACTTGTCTAAAAGCCACATGACTACTGTAAATAAGCTATGAATTCAAAAGAAGAACTCAGGTATCTCTGGCTGAAGTTGCTACTCATGTCCCTTTCTCACTGCTAAAACCACAAGCCAAAGTAAGTCCCAAGATGGCCAGAAATAGATTCACTGTCTCTGCTTCAAACTGCAATGTGCCCTGAGCCTGGCGCTACATCTGCCTCACAGAGCATCTTTGACTGAGTCCATGGGTTTGCTTGGTAGAGTAGGGACCATAAATAAATCTTTGCAGAGGTTTCAGTGAAGAAAACAGGGGAACCCCAGGATTTTCAAGGGTTGTAGAGGTCAGAGTTGCTCTGACACACTTCTAAGACACCACATCCAGGGTTACATTGAGCCACAGAGGACCAGGGCGGTTCGTGATGGAGGTGGTGAGATCAACCTAATCCAAGGCCCTAGCAATGCAAAGAGCATTAACATCACATATTCTGAATTTTATTAACCTCCACATCTTTAGAGGTAGGCAAGACTCATAATAGGTTTTTTGGGGAAAAAAAGGTAATAATAGTGGTAGGGGGTTGGTCCGATGAACAACTTACTTCTAGGTCTTTGTTTTGAATGGGCGAGTTGTCTGGAGCTTCAGAAAACGTTAATTCTTCCTATGCCTCCTCTCTTCAGTTATTCAAAGAAAGGTTGACATAGTCAAAGCAAGTTACCCAGGCAGATCACCTGGAATGACACTCCTGCGCATGTAAGGAGGTGGATGTTGCTCAAGTGTTGGTGAGAAGTGAGTCTTACCCACTGGCTCTGTTGTAGTCAGAAAAGCTGGGGAGGGACCTCACTGTTACAAACACCAGAGAAAAGGGGACGATGGAGAATGGCAAGTGTTTGGAGGTCTGATGGTGGAAAGGCCACACTCAGACCTTCCCGGGGCCTCAGACTTCCTGGGTGTATGGGGGTGGGGGAAAGGCAGGTGTGAATATGGACCACACTCTGCATGTACTAAGCCTTGTGAGACGTACCTTGCGGACACTCCTTAACCCATTCACCCCAATGATGCTACAGGGCAAAGGTCACCGAGTCCATTCGCAAACAGCTCACTCAGAATCTAGTAATGAGGACAGAGGGAACAAAGCGTGGTTGGGTTAGATAACAGCAGTGCTTTCATTCTGAAAGGCTGGCGAGTTAAGAAAGTGTCATAAGATGAGTAACGAATGCCCCCCCTCCAATGGTGTCTACATCCCAACCCCCAAACTTCACGATTGTGCTACTTCATATTGTAAAAAGACTTTGTAGATGAAATTAGGCAACAGATAATGAGATGGGTGATTATTCTCGGTTATCTAGATGGGTCCAGCTTAGTTACAGGGCCACAAACAGGTGGAAGAGAGAGGGCAGTAGACAAATCCATGAGGCAAATATATGACTCCAGATGACAGGCACTGAGAGCTATCTTCACTGATGCTTTAGGAGGTGGAGGAAGAATACGTGGCCGAAGTCACGCAGAAGCCTCTCCCAGAGTCCCTAGAACATTCACAGCCTGGCAAAGACCGCAAGTGTGGCCTTGTAAGACTGTGTCAGACTTCTGACACATCTGCACTGTAAAAAAGTTTTTTTAAAAAATAGTTTTTTTTAAAAAAAGTAAATTGGTATTGTTTTGAGCCATTAAGTTTAAGTGGAAATTTCTTACAGAAGTCATAGAAAACGGAGATGGCAGAGAAAAATGGAACAGATAGAGAGGTGGCTTGAGAGAAGTGAGCATGGTCAGAGCTGGTCTTCCTGAAAGAGGGACGCTTGAGGCCTGATGGCACCAGGAACTGATTTTGAAAGGTGTAAGAGGACAGAGGATCTCCCTGAGAAAAGGACCCGTGATGGAAATGAGCTGGTGGCCCCAGGCAGAGAGGAGTCAGAGTGTGGATGCTTGCTACTTGGGAATGAGGTCCATGGCCAGGACCAGCCCTGTGGAGAGGATCAGAAGTGCAGATTCTCCATCTGAGACCCATTAAACCACAATGTTGAGGAAGAAAGCCCCTTCATAGCTTTGTGCAAGATTCATTTCTGACAGCACTGAAAATTCTGGAAAAAGTGAATATATATATATATATATATATATATATATATATATATATATATATACATATACATATATACACACATACACACACACAATATCTCAATCTATATTTTCTATAATGAAGAACATTCTCAGGGAAGGCATAGTGGTCCATACATCCTTGTAATCCTAGCTCTTGGGAGGCTGAGGAGAGAGTCTCAGTAAGTTTGAGTCCAGTCTAGGCTACACGATCAAAAAATAAAGGCAAGGGCTGGGGAGATGGCTCGGCCAGCAAAGTGCTTGCTATGCAAGCAGGAGGATCTAAGTCAGATCCCCCAAGGCCCATATAAAAAACTAGGCAGTGCAGCATGTGCCTGTAATCCATCACAGAGGAGGATCCCAGGCTTATTGGCCACCCAGTCTAGTTGAATTGCTGAGTTTAAGGCTTAATAAGAGACTGTCTCAAAAAATAAGGTGGAGATTAGTTGAGAAAAACAGCTGAGGTTGGTCTTTACACACATGCGTTTCCACGTATGAATGGACACCACTCCCCCTCCACACACACAAATGCATATGCACACACACATACGTGCATGTGTACATGTGTATACACACACAGAGAAAGAGAGAGAGAGAGAGAGAGAGAGAGAGAGAGAGAGAGAGAGAGAGA
>OU015755.1:100427262-100462257 GCA_907169655.1 Acomys percivali | reverse complement strand
AGAGAGAGAGAGAGAGAGAGAGAGAGAGAGAGAGAGAGAGAGAGAGAGAATATTTTCATACCTAGTTACAAGTCAGCATCATACTCAGGAGGCTGACAAGGATGTATTGATGTGCGGAGTCTTCAGAACTCATTCAAATCATCCTCATTGTTCCAATAATGCATTTTACAGGGAAAAGATCTATTTCTCGTCTGTGCGTTGGACCTACTTTCCGGTCCCTTTAGAATCCTTCAGTCAGGAACAATTCTCATCTTCCTCTTGACTTTCCAGACCTTGGCACTTCTGAAGATCACAGTAGTTATTTTGGGTCTGTCTGATGCTTCCTCGTGATTAGATCGCATTTACACATCACAGGCAGGAATAGAACAGAGCCACCGGTGCATCCTCCTGCATCCTCTCCTCCATCCCACCCAGCGCCACTTGATTCCAATTTGTCCCTTTACTCAAGATGTTTGCGTTCATCACTTAATTAAGATTTGGTTTGCCAGACTTCTTCATTACAAAGTTACTCTTTTCTTCTTTTAATTAATAAGTTTCTTATTCCTTTTTTATAACAAGGGGGCTTGAGTTTGCATAATTATCTTACTCTTGTCTGCATTTTAATTTATTTACTTAGTATCTTCTCATGTTTCCAGTTTCATTCCACGGGCTGTGATCCATCAGTGTCACTATTTAGTGTTGTACTTGGGTTATCTCACAGGTGACCGACGGGAGCTTGGTAGAGCATCCCATCACCACAGTGACGTGTCACCACCATCCTTTGTTCACCTCCTTAACTTCTGGCAGAAGATTTTCTAGATTCACTGTACACAAGCCCCACATCTAGAAGCAGGCGTTCACCTGAGGCGCAGTTTTGGCTTTTAGTGGAATATGGTGGCGAGCAGCTACGATCTGGGCTCTCTTGGAAAGCTTCTAGGCTTTTCTGAGAAGACAGAGCTAGGAAACTTGCCTCATGTTACATTTAAATGTACTCTTTATATTTTCTCTAACTCCTGAAATCAAGTAGGTTACCTCCACACATCCGACTCTAACTCAGCTGCCCAAGATCTACTTATTCTGGATTTCTTCCTTCCAGTGTTCAAAAGTGGTTGACCTTGACCCTGACCCTGACCCTGACCCTGACCCTGACCCTAACAACCCTGACCCTGACCCTGACCCTGACCCTGACCCTGACCCTAACCCTAACCCCTAACCCTAACCCTGACCCTGACCCTGACCCTGACCCTGATGCCAGTGGTCTAGGGCTGTCATTAAAAGGTGCCACAAACTGAGTGTCTTGGAGAACAGAAACGTATTTTCTCACAGATCGGGGAACAAGATGACTCGCGGCACCCACAAAACTGTCAGCAAGGTGGGTCCTTTCTGCTGGCGTGAGCTTCTGTTCTGTGCTTGGCCTCCAGCTCTTGGAGCTTGTGAAAGAAGTTTGGCATACCTCAGCTTCTAGCCTGTCCCTAGAAGGATGTCCCTGCATCTGCATTCCTGTGGTTGGGCGGTAGCCTGGCATACGGTGTCAGCCCTCAGAAGGACCAAGAACACAGAGGTTCCCTCAGGAGTAGATGTGTTCATCTTCACACGGACACTTCTCTGAGATTATGATTCTCTGTCCAATTGTGTTTTCTATAAGGATGTCACTTAGACAGAGTTGGGGGTTCTCTCTATTAGGGACTGGCTTCATGTTACCTGCTTTCATCTACAAAAACCCCATCTCCATGTAAGGACATATCCTAAGGATTTTGGGGTGAAGGTATCACCATGTAACTTGAGGAGAGACACACTTCAGCCTCCAATGTCTGGCTTCTATTCCCTTCAATGTTTATTTGATCATGTCCTCTCAGTGTGACCAGCCTTGTGTTTTGGCTCTACTCTTGTCTCCCAGGGATTCTGAACCACATGCCAAGCTGCTGCCTTATCCTGTGCATTGTGGGTTTTGTTCCCCCTGGGATCTGACACACCAAGCCCATCACCGTCTGTGAGGAGGCCTTCTCACCTTGCTTGGACCTGAGGTCTTCACACCAGCTTTCCCCCATCCCCCTTCACCCAGTCTTGGATCTGAAGTATGTCAGGCCACTCTCATTCACACAGATGCCCACCTCAGACAGTCTGGTGCTCTCAGCCCATGCCACACTCCTCAGTGCCCTGCCTCACTGTGAGAGCTCCAGTAGTACCCTTGGTGGGGCATTCCTGTGCTTGTCAGTTAGCTGTACGATGGAATGTTCAGAAAGGAAAAGTAGGAAAGAAGGCACAACCAGACTGTGTGTTTCAATGTCTCTCTCTTCAGCTGCCATAGAGCATGGCTGACAATCATGCCAGCTACAAGGGTAGATCCAGGCAGAACATGCAAGAAGTGGCAAAGAGTCTCTCTCTCTGGTTCTTTTTTCCAAGGGGATTGATGAAAATAAGCTTATCTGGACAGAAATGCTGAGGAGAACAATGTAAATTAGATGCAAGCTCTTCTAAGAGTCCTTATTAACCAAACAAATCCCTCAAATCCTGCTCCCTTGTGTGTGCCCCTCAAGCAGTTAGCCTGCTAAGTCACTCCCTCCTAAGGTGACAACAACACATTCTCTGTCAGGCTGCCATCCGCAGCTCTGCCTGGCTCTCCACCCCCGGGCACACATCTAGTCTTTAAGCTCCTCTCGACACCCCAGTCACACCTCGACCCTGTGCCATCTGCCTCGGCGGCTCTGTTCTGTTTTAAATTTATATGCATGAAGAAGGAGGAGGAGGAGGAGGAGGAGGAGAAGAAGAAGTATTTTTTTTAAGACCTCAGATACAACTTGATCTGTGTGTTGAAAATGCTTCTTTGGCTTACTTTGTAGGGAGTAGGTTGGGAGAAGAGCCCAAGAGCCATTGGGACATCCTGGGGCTGCAGAGCACCTAGCCCAGAGGCTGACAGTGTGGGCAGAGAAACAACAGGGGAGTTGAGAGGAGCAAGTAGCGGGCTGTGCTTGGGAGGCTGGGCTGGATGGAGGCTCCAATAGGCTGGATGCCAGAGGGAGGGGAGGACAGCAGATGGCGTGGATGGTATAAATCTAGACCTGCTGGAGGAACTTCATGGATGGCAGTCACAAGAGCTTGGGAGAGAAATGTGGGGGGGGGGGGGAAGAGGGTGTCTAGGAATTCCACTTGGGATGAACTCCGTTTGAGCTCCTCATCCACTGTCTGTAGCAAGCAGAGTTAAATATGTCTATATAATGGGGCAGGGCTGACAAGCCAAGTCTAGAAGTCACCGACTAAGGAGGAGTCTCCACAGTAGGGTTAGCTGCAGTCTGAGGCCTCACCGTGACACACTTCAGTAACATACAAGCTTGGAACAAGGTCTCAGGGAGACCTGTAAACACTGTCTTTGCGGCAGCCATCAAGGGAAGGGTTGTCAGTGAGCCCCAGACAGGCAGAAGGTCAGCCCCTGTCAGCGCTAGTCTGACACTAATGCGCAGAGTGGGAGAGGAGCTGACAACATGGTCTGGGTCTGTCCTCAGGACAGCCACTCACATGTGGGACCACTGCCAGTCCCCCCACCCCGGACTCAGCCCCATTCTGAGGGGCAGACTTTGCTCCTGCTCCTACTTGACTGTGACTTAAAAGTCACAGCAACAGGCCTCAGAGCAGAGTCAGAGCAACAGGCCTCAGTAAGTAGCTCTTGCTGGAGGGGACCCTATGATCCCACACCATTAGTGGCTGGCCCAGTAAGTAAGGGCACATTTGACTTTACAGATCACCATGACCCTGTCTAATCAACACACCAGCTCCTGAGGGATTGGGAACATTTTTTTTTTTTTTAACAGAGTTATTTTACAGATAAGGATACAAAGGCTCAGAGGCCTTTTGTTTGAGACCACACATCCAGAAGAAAGTCGAGTCAGGACTGTCTGTTTCTAGAACGACTGTCCCACCCTCTGCCTCCATCAGAACTCACAAGGCCCTTAGGCTCTGTTAGTAGGTGAGCATGCTGGCTGGCAGGCTTTCCTCAGACATCCATCCACGTGCTGCTTTGTGCTGGACCAGATGGCCTGTTCTGTGACCTCAGCCTCCACAAGTCCCCTGAAGACTTCACTCAATGCCTCAGATCTGCCTTCAGGGCAGTGACTCTCAGCCATTTGGCATCAGTGCCCTCAGGGCCTCCTGGTGTTCCACCTTCCAGATCATCTCTTCCAGGGAGGACTCTCTGATTGCTCTGTCCTCTGTGCTCTCCCCCAAGCAGAGAAACATGCTCTCCAGATGAACTTGGCTTCTGAAGTTGCCTCCATCTCCGGCCCCCACATTCAATGTCTCTCCTTGGCCATGGAGACTTGAATCAGCCTCCCCTGAACTGGCAGGAGTAAGATGGTCAAACACAGATTGAGTTAGAGGCTCTCGGGGCTGGAAATTGCTCCGCATCATTGGCTGTCTGAACGTACCCGCCCCTTGCCTTGTTACCTGCAAATCAAGCCTGTCCCAACATAAGCCTCACAACCTCCTAAGAATCTCCCTACTTGAGACAGATGCTCTTGCATTTCTCCCTAAAAAAAATTAACCGCTACCCTCCCTGCCCCACCTTCCAGTGTCCATTCAGAACCTTGACCTGGGGCTTTGTCTTCCTCGAAACTGTTTCCCCATCCTGGGTGGCAGTTCATGCGGCCTCCTCTATTTTGTCCTTCTCTCCAATATGTGACTCAGCCTCTTTGTTCCAGAGGCTTCTTAACTTTCTAACATCCACACAAGGCCACACAGAATCCAGAAGTATTTCCTGAATGGTCTCCATGTGCCCGGCCTGGGTCCAGAACATGCACCGCACTTTTCCCTTTCCCCATCCCAGGTCCCAGTGGATTCTGAGAGCTGAGTTCCTGGCAGAAACCTCAGAAGGGATCCATGGAGCATAAGGATGGGTCTGTTTCACCACATTTCTCTGGGCTAGATAAATAGTCATCACCAGTCAATGTGGGTTAAATAATCACCAAACCACATAATACAGAAAGTGCACTCCTCAAGAGCAACCAGCTAATCCCTGGCAGAAAATGCTAATCCGTGGCACATGACAGCCCTTTATTTTTTCAGACAGGAAGTGTTTTCTTCAGTCCCATAATGACTTTCTCTGACATAATAATGAAGGGATGTGGATTCTAAGCGGCCCAGGACTCCTGAGCCTTCTTGGCAGTCTGGAGGGTTTGGCTGCAGGGAAATAGCTTGAGTAACTGCTGACTCGCTGGCCTCGCCTTCAGTGAATTAACTGCTTATATAGATGGAAATTTACCAAATTAAATTTTAGTGAGTGATTTCTGTTCACATAAATTGCAGAAGTGAAATCATTGTGGATGTGGTAGACAGACCATTACGTGGCGCTTGGGAGATGTTGGTGGAGTGCTAAGGAGACAAGCAAAGCCACAAGGGAGAGAAAGATTTGATCCTGGTCAGCAGGAAGCTCATCCACAGAGTGGGAGAGGGGAGGCCCAACTCCGGACTCGGCAGATCACAGTCAAAATCGCAGGTATCCCACCCTAGGCTGATATGACGTTGGTAACGCTATTTGCAACTCTCCGAGCCTCCATTTCCCTGTCTGTAGAATGAGGTCATGGTAGAGATGCAAAAATGGCTTCCATCTATGAAGGTACCTAACCCTGATTACCAATAAAACATGGCTGGTAGTTATTAAGTGACTTCCAACCCTAGGACGTTGAGTGGGAACAGATGAGAAACAAGGCAAGATGGTTGCTCTGACAGGCTCCTCTGAGAGGTGGAGGTGGATGAAACTGCTCCTTCTCCACTTGTTATGGGACAGACAGAGGTCAGAGGGCCTAACACGCCTTCAGCATGGTTCTCCTGGATATGACCAAGCAGCCAGTTAGTCCGGCAAGTTGATGGTCCCCCAGGCTGATCAGCATCCATCAATCCAGGTGGCGCCAAGTGAAAGCAACAGATGCGAATACAGTTGACTTCTCAGTCCTTAGTGAGGCTGAGAACATCACCACAAATGGTCCTCTGTTAAATATACAGAGGCCATGCATGGTAGAGCAGACCAATGTCAAAAATATCCCCCCTCTCTCTTCCTCCTCAGTGAGTTTATCTTACCTCTGGGCTGGGGCTTGGTCAGATGCAGTACAAAGTCAACAGGTGTGATGGGAACAACGCCCTGGAGTGATCTGTGAGGTGGAGATTCCACATTTGTGTCTTGGCCATCACATTGAGAAGGTTCCCCACCCCTACCCCGCTAGTAGCTGCTCCCTGTCCATCTTGGCTGGGCACAAGAACAAGTACAAAAAGATTGAACAGAGCCCAGCTTGGGCAAGAACCCATTCTAGACCAAGCCTTAGCCCAAAAACAGAACAACTCAGCCAGTGCCCTTGCCTGGATCAGACATTGCTCAGCCAACTTTCAGACAATATGGAGGAAATAGCACTCAAGTTTTCTACAGCAGAGATCTGTCTCACAGTTGTTGTGATGTGGGAACAGTTGACTGACACCAGGTGTTTCCTATTTACTGGCTCATGCAGTCTGCAGAAAGCTCTCCTAGTACACAAAGGTCAAATGCTGCTTTCTTTTATTGCCTTTTATTTTAGAGGAAGAAGTTCAAGCTTAGAGAGAATAAGCGACCTCTTAAGTAGTTAAGGCAACCTTTCTGCATTTCCGCATGTGCTAGGATGACTTCTCTGCTGGGCATCTGGGAGCCTAGAAAAGTCCTTGGGTACCAAGGGGGGAAAGCTAAACTTCCTCCCCTTCATCATTTCACCCAAGGCTAGTCTGTCAGGAGGGCTGGAAGGACTGAGTGACCTCCCAGAACAGCTAATGATTGCTCTGTAGTCCGCACTATGGCATTTCCTGTGACTTGGGTTGGTGCCCAAGTATCCCCGGGCAGAGAGATAGAAAGCAGTTTGTCATGTGTAAATTTAACAGGCAATAATGCCAGCTACTAAATTGTATATCATTCCTAACGATGTTGTCAGGCCCTAATCAGTCTAATTTATATTGTCAACATGATGTAATGGTCCCACCAGGCATGGGCCTTCACAAACGCGGGACCCAGTCATGTGAGAGACTAAAGTGAATCTCCACCAGTTGTGACTGAAAAATTAAATTAGGATTGCTGACTCGCATTTTGGAGATCAGAGAGAATATACATGAGACACCAAGCCTGGACCCGATACCTAGTAGGCACGCCGCTGCTACTGCCCTGAGCTGCTGTGCACCTGAGCTAACTGGTGTTGGGACTCCTGTCCTTAGGTGTGCAGTGGGTTCCAGAAACAGCTGTTTTCTGTCGTGCCTTTTGAGAAAAGTGTAGAGTTTCCCGGTGGTGCTGTCATGTGGGTGTTTATATCTCTCTACAACACTGGAAGCTGAAGCAGAAGAGAAAGGCGGTTAGGAGAGGAGCGCTCCTATTCTCCATACTCCTTGGGTAAGAAAATACCTCCATTCTCACTTTGGAGATGGCAGTGTCTTAGTTACTGTTCTATTGCTGTGAGTACACACCATGGCTCAGGCAACTCGTATAAAAGAAAGCATTTAATTTGGACTTTGCTTATAGTTTCAGAGGGCTACAGTATGGTCATCATGGTGTTTAGCAGACAAGCATGGTGCTGGAGCAGTAGCTGATAGCTTTACATTTCAGTCCACAGGCAGCAGGGAGAGAGAGAGAGAGAGAGAGAGAGAGAGAGAGAGAGAGAGAGAGAGAGAGAGAGAGAGAGAGAGATTGGTGAGATTGAGAGCCTGGTATGGGCTTTTGAAACTGCCCCAAGTGACACACCTCCTTCAACAAGGCCACACCCCCTAATCTTCCTAATCCTTCTTAAACAGTTCTGGTCCCAGGTGACAGAGCATTCAAATATATGAGCTTCTGGGAGCCCTTATCGTTCAAACCACCACAGGCAGCAGCAGCAGCAGCATCTAGTTAGTAAAACCAGAAATCTGGCCTGCATCCCTGACTCCTTCCTCACGGTGTTGGAGCCATGCTATTTTGCTCACCCACAGCTACCACCCCTGTGCAGGTTCCTACCCTATGGGACTCCTTAGCCCATATTTCGGGTCCTGCCCTTCACCCACTGGCTAATGCCATGGGTTTAAGTCTGTGTGGTATTTTGAATCTGAATAATCCCACCCAGGGATGTTTTGAGCGCTCAGCCCCCAGACTGCGGTGCTAATCTGAAGGTTGTGGTGGAGCCTGGTTGGCATGGTGACACGTACCTTTAATTCCAGCACTCAGGCAGATCTCTATGAGACTGAGGTCAGTCTGGTCTACAAAGTGAGTTCCAAGCCAACCGAGACTGCATAGTGAGACCCTGTTTCAAAAGAAGAAAAATAAACCATTACACTCTTCACTCGCATAAGAAGAGCAGGTCACTGGAGATGGGCCTTTGCCATGAAGTTATGCCCTAGTGCCAGCCTGCTTTCTCTTGCTTGCTGTACTGCAGTTATGTGAACGAGCCTCTTCATCATGCCCCCCAACAGTTTATCTCCCCACCACTGAAATCTTTTTGAAATCAGGAGCCCAATTAAACCTTCCCTTCCGTGGTGTTTTGAATGAGAGGCTGCCATTGGCCCATACATTGGAATAATCGGTCCCACTAATGGAAGTGTTTGGGAAGGATCAGGAGGTGTGGCCATGGTGGGGGAGGTGTGTCATTGGGGGCTGGGCTTTGAGTTTCAAAAGCCCATGGCAAGCCCAGTCTCTCTCCTTCTGTCTGCTTCCTGTAGATCGGGATGTTGAAACTCTCAGCTGCTTTTCCAACACCATGCCTGTCTGCTGCGGCCGTGTTCCCTGCCATGATGATAATGGACTAACCCTCTGAAACTGTAAGCAAGCCCTCAATTAAATGCTTCCTTTCAATGATTGCCTTGATCACTGCGTTTCATCACAGCAATAAAATACTAACTAAGATGCTTCCCTTAAGCTGTTTCTGTCAGGCGTTCATTCACAGCAACACGGAAGTTACCAACACAGTCAGACAGCAGATCATGATGTGCCCTCGCATAAAATCTCAGCGCTTGTCTGTATTTAGAGTTCAGCCAGGAAGACAAACTCCATGCCAGCTGGGTAGTCTCAGGGGGCCTGAGTGCAGGGAATAGCAGCAAAGGTATGTGAGAGCTGAAAAGCAGTAGAGAGAAGTAAAGGGACCTAATGCTGAGCTGCAGTCCTCAGAGCTTCAGGGATAAAGGAGGGGGCGGTTGTTGTGCCTGGATTCAGGGCCACTGAACAGCT
Source organism: Acomys percivali (assembly GCA_907169655.1). NCBI lineage: Eukaryota > Metazoa > Chordata > Mammalia > Rodentia > Muridae > Acomys > Acomys percivali. The sequence goes on along the minus strand of OU015755.1, from coordinate 100,453,091 downwards.
GTGTCTAGTGGCTCATGACTATAGTCCCTGAAACTTGAAAGCACAGGCACAGGGAGACTACCGTGAGTTCAAGTCCAGCTTAGTCTACATTAAGAGTTTCAGGGTAGCTAGGCCTGTATGGTGAGACACTGTCTCAAACAAACAAACAAACAAACAAACAAAAAGGAAAAGAAAAGAAAAGACACAGAATTAGAAGCACTTCTCAGCAACAGTGAAACAGGTGAGGGCACCAGGTCTGTTTACACCTGAGCCCAGACCAGTGCATCGAGTTACCCAGGAACGATGGATGTGAACCCACAAAACTAGTGGCAACCAAGGAGAGTTTATGTCCAGTATCAATTCCGTTTCCCGTCCTTGATCCGCTTCTGAGGGTGGAAGCTGGCTCTGCTGGCTGGCCTCCTTCCTGGGTTACTTCCTGACTGCTGCCCATCTCAGAGGGCTGCTGCCCAGGGGTCAGAAGGTAAGAGGAAGACAGCGCCAAGTCACCCTTTGAGCATGCCGTTGGATGCTGAGAGGCCATTCTGTGAAAAGTTGGCACCCATTCAGAGCCCACTGCCAGTGTGAGGGGATTACACAGCCCCCCAACGCCCAGTAACTGATGTGGCAACGTTTACAGGTGACTAGGCAAGTGACTGCACCTATGGCTACTATTTATCCACCCTGTGCTCCTGAACCACTACGTTCCTGTGCTGTGTGCTGATGGCCTCTTCACACCCTCCACGGTTATCGCTTCCTTAGCGATGTGTGGGAGTTGCACACTGACCATAGGTTTTAAATCATTCATCTGTCAGCTGCCTATGTTACACGGTGCAGATTGTCTTCTCTCTCGCTGAAGCACTATGTCCTAAGAACCCGAAGTTCCTTACGTTTAACCTGACCGCTGTCTAGAAGCGTGTTATACAACTTTTATTTTTCCTACAAATTTGTATTTTTTTATTTAAGTATTTTTCATACATTCTATTTTGGTCATGCTTCCTCTTCAACCACTCCCCTACCTTCTACCTTCATCCCCATTTCTCTACTTTTTTTTTTTGTTGCTTTTTTTTTTAGTTCTTTCCCTTCCATCCCAAAATTTCTTACCTCGCTTTCTTGATATGTACCGAAAATGCCTCTGCAGAGGCAGTGCCCGGGAACTGAAGATCCCATGCACGAATTGGTCTCATTTCCACCTTTAGTCTGAGGTGGTTTCCTAGCATGTACATTCGGAGTCTTTGTTTTTACATTTGCCTTCCTGCCAGACCTGGGGGACTTCACCTTACTCCTTCCTGAGTCTTCATAGCAAAGAACAGAAGTGTGGCTGGGAAGAACATAGGGACCTCTGCCCTGCACCCTACAGATGCCTTCCACCTCTGAGCACTTGCTCTGAGCACTGTGGCTCTGGTCTCCTCTAAGAGCTCCAGGCAGACACATGTCTGCAACAATATGCCCTGGACCAGACACCGAGAGTCCTAGGTGCTTTAGCATCTTCGGCTCCACAGCTCCCAAGTGGCCCTGTCACTCAACCTCCTGTCACCTCTCTCCAACTCCAGGAAGTAGGTGCTCTTGGCCACTGTAGAGGAAGCTGAGTGATTCAGAAGTCCATAGAGGGAGGAGAGGGACCCTGAGGCAGCAAGAAGGCAGGAGGCTGCTTCTGAAAGGTTCTCACAGGCCACACCCTATCACCAAAGCCTTTCTTAAATGTTTGTCACTTTTCAGGAACATAGCCCTTCTGCCTCCCCTCACCCAGGCACCTATCCCCTCCAGGTTCAGTCAGTGCTCACTCCTCTATCTGGAGGAGACCATGGCATTGCTGAGGGGGAAGCTGAGGGGAGCTGAGGGTTGGGAGACAGGTGGAATGGTGTGATGGCTCTGGGGAGGCAGCAGCAGTGGGGAGGCTCTCTCCAGGGAGGAGGAGAGAGACTTAGAAACTTATAGCTCATGTGTCCATCTGCCTGTGTCTAGCAAGTGCTGTGGCCACCCAGTTGGGGACAATAAAGACACACGAGAGTGCTTAGTAAGAGGAAAGGGGTGGCAGGCAAAGCAGGAAAGAGCTTAGCAAGTAGAATTGGAAACTCTGGATTTGAGTCTCATCTCAGTATTTTGTAGTCTGTGCATCCTGGGGAGAGTTCCTAAACTTCTCTGGGCTCTGTTTTTCTTCTCCCATGAGGCGGTTTGAATAGGAACGGAGCTGTTGAATGCATCTCTGGGCAAGTGTAAAGACTCAGTGCTGACGGTAACCTGGGCAATGTTCCTTGTGTCACACATTCTATCTATTTTAGGCATCATCTTGTTTAGTCTTCCTGAGGCCCCCAGGCAGAGGTTTAAAGATAAAAAATATATACAAAGAGGCTGATAACTAGACCAAGATGGTCTGAGTGATGATGAGAGACCCACAGAGGGACCCCAGGATGTCTAGCCACAGTTGCATCCTCTTTCTTCCCTGTAGCCTCAGTCTGACAGAGTGGTGTTGGGCATCAGTCATTAGAAGCCTGGGTGATTTGAACCTACCCAGCAGTGTGTTTGCCATCCACGTTTCATCCCTCTGTTTTGTTGCTGAGGATGCCTGACTCTTGTGTCCAAAGCTAGCTTTAATGGCAGAGGGCACCATCTAGGGAAATAATTCAGCCTTCCGAGGCCTTAGTTGCCCTAATAATTCTGGCAACATCTCTCAGGGCTTGCAAGAGTAATTACAAGGCCTCTTTGAGACCACAAAGCTCACCTGGGGGGGGCGGGCGGGTCACAGGGCCTCTGGCAGGATAACTAAGTGGTTCAACACAAACACAGCAGTGCGGACCTGACAGGAAGCAGGCTGGCTGCTCTGCTCATCCCTTTGCAGACAGGAAAGCTGAGGCCCAGATGGGAAGTGCTTATAGTCACTCAGCAACAAGAACCAGACCGGAACCCAGCCAGGGCACCCCAGGTCCACCTCCCCATGAGGTAATAGTCATCCGGGCTCCCTTGGTATGGGATAAAGTCCTGAATAGTGATGTCAGCCTTGCACGTCAAACTGTAGCGCCAGTTTTCAGACTATATCATCTCTGTCATCTCTGAAGCGATTGCTGATCGCTGCATAATAGGAACAGAGGATGCTGTAGTCAAATTGCAAAGAAATGGCCTGGGCTCTTTGAATAAAGCTTTATTTGCAAAGACACAGTGTGGGCCGACTTTTAGTGATAGCCTATGGCTCACCTTTTCTTGGTTCAAAATTACATTATTTTTCTCCCCTCCCCCCCACCCCCCCATCTGGTCTGCAGCCCACAGAGCATCTGGTACATTGACATTTTGCTCCAAATGTCAGGACTGTGATTGGTGACAGGGAGACAGCGCTTCTCCCATGAGATCCAGGTGCCCATCTGTTCAGCGCCGGGGCATGCTGGACTGTCTTTGACTACTTGGATTATCCTCTTCCTGTGAGGACCCTTCACAGCATGCATCATGAAATCTGAAAAGTTAACATGGAAATGAGGAAAGAGTGTTGTGTGGACAAGGACTGGGCAGGCTACATTGCTTGCTCTCCACCCTCAAGTGTCCTGTTCTTCATCCTTCTGATACCCCCTTGGGGTTCCCCACTTTCTTAATTGTTTCCATGGCTACGCTGAGAGCCCCTTCAAAGTAGAGTCCACTCCTTGATGGCTGCTATGGCCCTGGACTGCAGCACTAGGCCTGCTACATGGTTCATGGTCAAGAAGAATTGTTGAACAAATGAATAAATGGGCCAGTGGACTCAGCATGAATAATGCAAGTCCCAGAGGAGCCGATGTAGCCCTTTAGGAAGGAGACAGTGAAGAGTTGAACTTGGGGTGGAGGATGCAGTTGCCAGCTGCCAGCTGCCAGCTGTACACTCCAAAGCCCCTTCTTCCTTTGTAGGTGGCAGGGATTAAGGCTTCAGAGCCATTTTGATGTGTGATGACCATCTGGATTGATTCTGCCCTGGCCCTCAGCCCTCTTTATTAAAGGTCTTTGCAAGGAACACAACCAAAGTGGAAGTCAAAACCTGCTGTGACCTGGACTGTGTGTTATCCCACCCAAAATATGTCGGAGCTGTATCCACCAGTACCTCAGACAGTGACCAAAATTGCAGGCGGGGTCTTTACAGATACTGCCAAGTTAAGATGAGGTCATGAGGGTGGATCCTAATCAAGTGTGACTCAATCGTCATATGAAGGAAACATTTGGACACAAATCACTACGTGGTGTGGAAAGACAATGGGAAAAAGCCGAAGCCATGGCTCAGCGTTTAGAATACTGGCTGCTCTTCTAGAGACCCAGGTTCGAGTCTCAGAACCCACATGGTGGTTTACAACTGTCTGCAACTCTAGTTCCAGGGGATCAGATGCCTTCTTCAGGCCTTTGTGGACACTAGATGTGCATGGGGCACACAGATATACATGCAGACAAGATACTCACACACATTAAATAAATAAATGTGAAATGAAAATGAAAAAAAAAAAGTTATAAGGAGAAGGCCAGCAAAGAGAGAGGCTCAAAATAACTGCCCCCCTCTCATCCCCCAGGAAAGGCCAACCACGCTGGCACTTCCATTTCAGACTTCCCACCTGCAGAGCTGTGAGACAAATATCTGTTTGTGTAGGTCACCCAGTCTGTGATGGTCTGCAATGTGAACTCTTAGTAAAACAGTGCCAAGCATTACTGTCATCACTGATTTTGGTTAATTCGACATAAACCTAGATATATCCAGTAAGTGGGAATCTTGATTGAGAAAAGACCTCTCTCTAGATTGTCTATAGGCAAGACTGTAGGGCATTTTATTTTTTGATTAAGGATTGATGTGGGAGGGTATAGCCCATTGGGCGGGCAGTGCCAGTCCTGGGCATATGGTCCTGGGTGGTATAAGAAAGCAAACTGAGACTCAAGAGGCTCCCTTTGGCTGCCACACAGTGCCAGGGGGTGGTAGTGGAAGACACCCAGAGGCCCAGGTGCCACTATGATGAGCAAGTGTGTGATGGAGAGATGGGAGTGAAGGAGAAGCTGAGCAATTTGTGCACTATGAAGAGCTGCAGATCCGCATACTCTAGGTTTGGGAGGAACAGCCTGATGTGAGTATACTGCCACCTGAGGCCATGGGTGATATCTCTGCCTGTGCTACCTCCGAGGACCATGTCCGAGTCTGTGGCTCTGCAGCAGCTGAGGTCTGTGTTGGTGTCCATGGCCCCATGTTACCACCAAAAGGCCATACAGATGCTCCTGGTCTGGGCTGCTGCCTGGGGTCATATTGGTGTCTGAGGGCTGCACATAGCTGGCTCTGTCTATCACTGACTTCGGCATGAAGGCTGGCCCTGGTGGTGTGAGAGCAGGAGAGCTGGCCTGGCCCCTTAGCCGTTTTAGCTCTCAGGTGAGCTGTTCATGCTCCTCACCAGGGCAGTGTAGGAGACTGAGGCCTTGTGTTATGGGTGTAGGAGAGCTGGCCCTGATGCTGTGAACATGAGAAAACTGTCCCTGGGATTGAGGAGAACTGGTGGGCTCACTAATTGAGCTTCCACTCAGGCCCAGATCCAAGGCTTCGCACTGGCTCGCCCCAACCTTATCTATGAACCTACTGAAGCATGTGAAGGGGCAGGTCCTACAGAACCAAAGATGCACGACCTCCATGACACAGGGCAACAACAGGACATCCAAGAAGAGTCCCGGTGAGGATCCAGTATTGATGGTGTAGCAGAACTTGAGGCCTCGAACCAGACCAATGACTCATTGCAATGAACATTTGCAAGTAAAGCTGTGTGGACAAAGGGTATATGGTGTGACACTCACCTCCATGGTGAAATATTTTAATTTGTTCCTTTTTCTTTTTCTTTTTCTTTTTTTTTTTTTTTTTTTGGTGGGGAGAGATTGCAAGGGTGAAGAGCGGATATGGAGGGATGGGGAGATGAGTGGGATTGGGGTGTATGATGTGAAATTTCCAAAGAACCAATTAGAAGTTAAAAAAAAAAAAAAAAGCAAGCTTTGCAAGCCAGGAGGAGCAAGTCGGTAAGCAATGTTCCTTCACAGTCTCCTTCAATTCCTGCTTCCAGGTTCCTGCCCTGGGTTCCTGGCTCAAGTCCCCTCGGCGATGGAGTGTGATCTGAGAGCTATAAAATGAAATAAACTCTTTGCTCCCCAGGTTGTTTCTGATCATGGTGTTTTATCACAGCAGTAGAAACCTTAACTAAGACACTTCCAAAGGAGCTTCGAAAGCAGCTGGGACAGTAGAAGAGGAGGAGCTGGTGGGGACTTTAAAGGGGGCTGGGAGAAGACAGAGGAAGGAGAGTAAAAAGGTGAGTGGGCACCGTCGGTGCATGGTACCTGCATGCACGGAAACGCTGAAGCAAATCCTACTGATGTGAACTATTCGCGTGTGCTAAAAGGGCAGCACGGATTCCAGGTCCTGATGCAGCAACGCCTCCATTGGAGCACACTGTCAGGCCCAGTTCTTACTGGTAGAGAGGGGCTTCTATTTTTTTTTTTTTTGCGTTAAAAAAAAATTATATGTGTGAGTATGGGTTGGGCTTGTGCACATGAGTGCAGTGCCCATGGCAACCAGATGAGTTAGATCCCCTGGGAGCTAGAGTAACGACAGGCAGTTGTGAGCGGCTCAGTGCGGGCACTGGGATCCAAACTTGGGTCCTCTATAAGAGTAATACATCTCTCCAAACCCCTAGACACGAGCTCTTGGAGTGCCACCTGAAACAGAGTCATTGGCCACGCAGAAAGCCAGCTTTGCTTTTTAAATGCACCATGCCAGGTACTGAAACTTCTCCATGGAGGGTGCCTGCATGTGTGATGTGTGTGTGTGTGATGTGTGTGTGTGTGTGTGTGTGTGTGTGTGTGTGTGTGTGTAGAGGCGGAGAGGGCAGGACCTGTGACTGTGGCAGGCTGTAGTCCTCCTGAGATGACAGAGCCATGTGCATGGGGAGGGGGAAGGATGCTGGAGGTGTGAGAAGAGGAATCTCCCGCTCTGACCGGAACTCTTCACTCCTGATTAAGTGAACGTGGCACAGGCTTCGTGTGTATTTTAGTCACTGTGATATTAATTTCACTGAGTTCCCAGGCCATGGTGGCTCTATGAATCCTGCCTTTCCTGAGCTAATGGGCTGGCATAAATAACTCCAGGGGGAAGCACTCGGCCTCATAGCTCCTATGCCAGGCTGGAGTTAATCAATCCTTGGCTCCATGTGTAGCTGAAGGCAAAGATGTCAGGTCAGAGGCTGTGTCTGTCTGGGGCTAATTTCCTTCTAACAGATGCATCTCCAGAGAGCCTGGGTACCCTGTGCTTAGAGGAAAGCCATACTTGGGGGCAGGGGGCCAGAAACATGGCATTTGATTCTTTCCTTGGTCCAGAGACTCAGTTAGTCCACACAGTGAGTTAGGTTAGCTGCTTCTCCATTCGGTGGACAATCCCAAGTCTTGGCAGAGGTTAGTTCAGTCTCTCTTGGTGGTTGATGCCCAGTCTGCCTGTCTGCAAGTGTCCCCAGCTGGTGGCTCACCTCCTCTGGCACTGTCACAGTCTTCATTTCTCCCAGAAGACTACATGCACAGGCTTTAGATCTTGGCCTGGAGCCAGGCTGCTTTAGTTCAGATTTTGGCTCTGTCTATTCCTTGCTCTGAGCATTTTCTAAGCCCTCTGACTCTCCACTTCCTCATTTGTCAGACAGGCGAGAAGTGATGAGGGCCACCATCCAGCCCAGCTAGTGCTGCTCACCCTCAGGGCTTACCGTAAGGACTTAATGCATGTCCACAAGTCAGGGCTGGGCTGGGGCCTGCACATCTACGGAGAGCTTCCTGAGTGTTTGCTATTATTAGACCTGTCTCCTCAGGGACCTCCTCTGTCCTGGTTTCTTGTGAAGCATTCATGGCAGTTCAGACACTATGACTTTCTCCACTGCATCCCCGGGAAGGACAGGACTATGGAGATTCACAGGGACTCCACTGTTGGGGTGCTAAGTCTCCTGCCAGCCTGGCTGGGAGTTTTTCAACTTCCAACATGGGCAAGAGTCCAATGGTTAGTTCATCAGATATTTTGCTTATGGGGCCATAGCACCTTGTAGGGTAGCAGGTTATGAACAGAGCCCACCAGTCTGGGTCATCTTGCAAACTGTCTTCTGAGCTCATGCTCCAAGGACTATGAGGAGAGCATAGAGGGGATTCAAGCAATTCCCTTTGTACCCTCTTATTTATTTATATTGTTAAAATTCAATTTATTCTGTCACAATTTCATATACATACATACATACATACATACATACATACATACATACATACATACATATTCTTAGACTGCTTTCTTTTGTTGTGATAAACACCATGATCAAAAGCAACTTGGTGAGGAAAGGGTTGATTTGGCTTACAAGCTCTGACCACAGTCCACCACCGAAGGAAAGCAGGGTGAGAAGTCAAGCAGGCCAGGAAGCAGGAAGCAGGAAGCAGGAAGCAGGAAGCAGGAAGTGAAGCAGAGGTCACGGAGGGACACTGTTTACTGGCTTGCTTTTCATGGCTCACCTAGCCTGTTTTCTTACATACCCCAGGACCACATGCTCAGGAACGGCACCGCCCACAGTGGGCTAAACCCTCCCATTATTCAAGAAAATGTCCCCACGTGTTTGCCTACAAGTCAATCTGATGGAGCAATTTATTCAACCGGAGTTCCATCTTCCCTGTGACCCTGCCATGCCAAGTTGAGGGAAAACAATCTAACAAACAAAAACAAACAAAACCCAACCAACATACACACACACACACACACACACACACACACACACACACACATACATCACACACACACATACACACCACACCACACACACACACACCACACCCAACACATGCACACACACACACCACACACACACACACACACACATACACACACACACACACACACACACACACCACACACATACGACACACACTGTTCTTTGATTATCTATGTTGTTGCCCTTCCATTGAAGTATTTTTTGTTCCATCATATTCTCCTATAGGTAGGAATTACTAGCCCTCTTCCCATGGCGGAATGCTGATCCCATTCTTACACAGCTAGTCACTGCTGTTATGAGTTAAATGGCTAAACCGCCTGTGCCGTTTCCTGAAGACAATACGTCACAGCATCCCTCCCCATTCTTTGTCCCCTATAAGCTCTTTTCTTCTATGATGTTCCGTGAGTTGATGTTCCTTGAAGGGTTGCCCCTCTTGAGGTCTTGTTGGAACCTTTCCAAAGCTTAGGGGGACTGACACTTCACTCTCAAAAAATGCTGAGCTTGCAGAAGGAATGTCACATATTCCAGAGGGCACAACTGGGTCAGTGGGTCCACCTGTAGCTGCCCAGTTTCCTCCACTTGCTCTGTGCCTGCTCAGCCTTGTGCCTACTTCTGGAGTGACTGGTCCAAGACTCTCTCTTTCAACCAACTCTGAGAATTGATGTCAGGCTGTGTGCTGGGAGAGGGGTGCCCTTTCCCCAGCATCTGCACATGGACCCAGGAAGCATAATTCTGAAAGGTCCCATGATGTATTTATTTCCAGAAGCCACTGGGCAAACCCAACTCCCAGAGACAGAGGCTCAATTCATTAAGCTCAGATGATTAATTATGGGGCAATTAAATATTTGATTAAATTAATCCTAAAGTGTTTAAACATTGTTTTGCAAAGAATGTTTGCTCATTAATTATAAGGAGGAATGCATGAACAGAAACAGGGATGAGGCTCCTGTGAGAATCAGGGGGCCTGGAACGTGCCCTCGAGGCTCTTACCTAGAGAGACAAGAGTAGGAACCTGCCTACAGCCCATTCCTCTGTCCTTGGCGGGTCTGTGCTTCTGTGTGAAAATGAGTCTAGGTAGGATGGAATCAAGGTTGAATCCATGGCAGGTCCAGAAGCAGGAGATCCAGTCCTGATGGTCTGTCGCCGACACCACAGGTGTCCTTAAGTGAATGCCTGCCCTATTGGTCTCAGGGTCTGAGTCTTCTGACAGGCACATGCAGGAGCTCATTGATTCTTTACATTCCTGTAGGATGAGCTTCTATTGCCAACCAAGGAGGCAACAGCAGACCAGGGAGTGTCTAACCTCACTGGTCCTCATTTCTGTAGGCTCCATGGTACCTTCTGTGAAACCCTCCCCTCTAGTGGATACTCAGTTTTGATGGAAAATAATGTGGCGTTTAAACTCTGTGACCAAAATCTATTGGGAGGGATTTCCAGAGATGAGCAGGCTCTGGATGAGAGGCTGTCCAAACTCACAGGGGCTGCTGGGAGATGTTCTGGCTCTGGATCCCAGGAGGTGTTCTGGAGGGTATCTGCTGCTTTGGATTGGCTCATATCTGGAGGCCCAGGGCCTGGAGGAAAGAAAGGATGCGGGACATAGTCTAGCCAAGCAAAGCAGAGGGCAAATTATGGGCAGCTAGAGATGCTGGGTCCATGGCGAAGGAGCTTCAGGGGTGGTTTGGCAGGGAGCCAACCAGAGGGCTCCAAAAGTGAGTTAGGAATGAGACAGCAAAGATGGCCAGTGTATGCAGTCCTAATAAGTTTTATTGCAAGGTGGTGGTGGCAAGAATAAACGCTTTTGAGCAAAGAATGATGTTTTTGCATCTCATATGATTAGCCAGAGAGAACCCTTTAATGATGGAATCTTCAGGGAGCCAGGATCACGGCTGCATATTCTGGTTAGTCTCTGTTGGCTCTGTCCTACCGATTGTGTCTCACCCTTTGGGCTCCTGGGTGACATGCATGCCAGGATGATGGATTCAAGTCCACAGGGTGGACATCTTAGAACCCTGAGGCCAGGAAGCCTGCCAGAAGAGCCATAGGGCATAGCTGTTCCAGTCACTGTTGGTCATAGCTTGGATCCTGGATCCAGGATTCTAGAGTGCCAGTTCCTTTCCTGAGCCTGCTGCTAGCTAGCTGTGCGAACTTGGACTGGTCACTTACCTATTTTTTCCAGACAGGGTTTCTCTGTGTAGTCTTGGCTGTCCTGGACTTGCTTTGTAGACCGGGCTGGCCTCGAACTCACAGCGATCTGCTGTGAGTGCCACCACGCCCAGCCACTTCCCTATTCTAACCATAAGTTTTCACGAGAGAGGGAACAGTTCTGTACTTATTTCTAATGAACCAGCCCCATTCAGGCTCCAACTCTTCTTCCTACAACCCCCCACATTGTACCCTCAATTCTAGGTAGGGGCCACAGGAATCACTGGCTTCCCCAGCTGCCTTGTTTTAAGCCTCTCTGAGCCTATCAACTACACCTACGCCCCTGTTGAAGCCTTTACTCAAGGCTAGCTCAGCCCCATTTGCAAAGCTTCTGAGATGGTCAAGGTGGCACCTCTCCTTGACCCAGAATGAGGTGAGGGGCTCCTTCCCTCCTCTTTCCAGCCTCCTCTTGCCCGGCAGAATGAGCCCCATGTTTTCCTGCCAGCAGCCTGTATTCGGGTATCTGGAACGGAGTGGGACCCAGAAGCGTTTCCTCTTACCCCCAACCCCCACCCCAGTCACTGGAGCAAACTCCCAACATCCCCCTGAGCATTTCAGGGAAGAACAAATGTCCAAAGCCGAGGCCTTCCATCGGTGGAGAGCCAGCCCACCTTACCGGCAAGCTGAGGAGTGCCCTGTTTGTCCCTGTCTCCAACCTCCCAGAGCTCTGCTCACCACCAAGAGGACCCGAAAGTTCACTGTTCTTTGTGATGCCTAAGATACTGAGGCATGGAGGAAGTCCTTTCTGCTTCCTAGAAGATCTCCACATCTTTGGAAACTGTAGATTCTCAGAAACTAATGTGCACGTAGCTCCTGCTGGTTGCCTGGTGATGTTTGGTTTCTCCATTACAAGCTTGAAGGAAGAGAGAGATTGGCCTCGTAGGAAGGCTGTATAGTGTGGTGGTGCAGGAGTTTAGTTTGGGATAGTAGCCTGGCCATCTCCTAACAGTTTGAGTTTCAGATAATTCATTCCTGCCCCCCCCCACGCCCACACACTCCACTCCCCACAAGTCTCCGTTTCCATCTGTGAACTGGAAATGTGTCTAGGACCCCTGTCTACCTGCCACACAGCCTTCATGTTCAAATTAAGCAAGGAGTTTGCCCAGGGAGAAGGTGGCCTGGGTCCGAGGGCTACTCCCAAGAAGCTGGATGTTGGGGCAAGCGCGGCACCATGCTGCACAGTGTGGGCTTGGCTTTTAGCCTGGGTGCTCGTGAGGAAGTAACTGTTCTTGCTAATTGGAGCAGAATAAAAAAATCTACCACAATCCAGCAGAGAGAAGACAGTCGGGGGAAGATGAGCTTGTGGGACAGAGTGCTGCAGCTGCCCAAAGGAGGATGAAGGTGGTTCAGGGGCAGTGGGGAGGGTGGCAGGGAGGATGGGGAGGCCAGACAAGAGGACCTCGTGAGTGAAGGCCTCTTCCAGCGAGAACTCAAGGTGGAAATAAACGTGACTCTTTAATTTACAATGTACATTTGTGTCTAAGTTAACCTTGAGTCAAAAGTATCTACTCCTTTCAACGTGTTATTTCATCCATTTCTGGATAATCTTTAGGTCCGTATAAGTTTTTACGTTTTCAGAATTGCTCCTTACAGGTGCTGGGGTTCTGACTGCATCGCTGTTGCCATAGAAACCAAGGTGCTCAGAAAGGGTTAAAGGGGGGAAAATTTCTTTCAAACTGCACCCTTTATTCACGGCCATTACACAATGAGAAGCCCATGCTCTATCCCTGGAAATTAAACACATCTTCCCAAATGACAGCTTCTACGTGTAACAGGGTTAGGGTCTGGGAACACCGGAGATGTGATTCTAGCTCTGTCACTAAGGGACAATGTTATTATCCATACAATGTGCATTCCACAAAGGATCCAGGACAAAAATGAAGATGGAAAATCGTTAACAATCATCTTAATGAGGACTCAAGGGAACGGAGAGATGTCGTTGTGGCTAAGCCCTCACGCAGTCCTTCCAGAAGACTGGAGTTCAGTTTCAAGCACTCATGCTATGTGACTCACAACCACCTGTAGCTTCCGCTTCTGGGAATCCAGTGCTCTCTTTTGGATTCTGTGAGCACCTGCACTCAAGTGCACATACGCACACCCATACCTCACATAATTATAAATACATTAAAATAAATCATCAATAAGGACTCTACAAATAGTTTTAGATTTTTTTTTTTATATGTGGACAGAACCCAGGGCTCCCTACATGCTAGATAAATATAGTAAGATTCTCCAACACTTGAACTTAAAAAAATGATGATTAAAGAATGAAAACATTCTTCAGTGGTCTAATATATAAATACCTATTTCTAAACAAAATTGTGCTCCTGCAAAAGGCAAGTGAGATTAAAATCAGGAGCGAAAAGGAAAACCTGTCTCAGCACACTGATAATTAACAATGTGTCAAGTCCCTACAGAGTTCTAAAAGAGACTTAAGGGTAGAACAGATTGTATTCAGACAGTCAGTCACTTCAGTAAGGCCGGGCAAAATGAATGGAAGGGATGAGAAAACAAGAAAACATTTGTATGGGAAAAGAATACAAAAGGTTGGGAAAATTTACAAATTACAGAGTCTGAGGCAGAAGATGGATACAAACTGCATACTCGAGAATCAATGGTCCTCCTGAACACCAGTGGCAGCCAGCAAATAGGATAAAAAACATCCATTTGTAACAGAGGCAAGTGATCTAACATGCTTAGAAATAAATATAATATATACCTGACCTTTATAAAGAACATTACAAGCCCTGGTGGGATGTGGACAGGAGGAGAGCTGTAATATATCCCAAGATGAACACCCTTGGGAGCGTGAGAATGTCTCCCGCCTCAGGTTAGGTCTGTGGATTAACAGCGCTCGCTCTCTCTCCACTCTCATCAATCCCTCCAGGACTCTTCCACACACAGGATTCCAGAGACACAAGCAGACGAGGGGTTTGGAGGCCGTGCTGAGGAACAAGAGGACGTGGCAAAGCCTAACCCAGGAGATGCCACAGCGTTTTCTAAAACAATAATTTAAAAACAATAAAAAATGAATGATGCTGGAAAAGTGGATGGCATTGAAGAATTTTAATTTGGAACCTCCCCCACATGAAAATAGACCACAGATGGATTAAAGAGCTAAATATAGTCTTAAAAACAGAAAACTTAGCAGAAAATGAAATATGTATTATCTTTGTCAAGAAAGACTGCTCTGGGCTTTGAAGAAAGAAAGGAATCCACCAAGGGGATGACTGATGGATGATGCCAAGTACAAAAATAAAATTTTGGTGTGTTACTGCAAACACACACACACACACACACACACACACACACACACACCAAGAGAATGAGGAAACTCTAGAAGGAAAAATGTAGTTGCCTCTATTTTGATACGTGAAGGACTGATAATAAAATATCTGCAAAGAAAATTATTACGACCCAATAGATAAGTGGGGAGTGTATTGCAGAGAGTATTCACTGGAGGGGGGGTACCCGTGTGCTAGCAAACCCCTGGGGGAGTGTTTAGCCTCTCTGTTAATTAGAGCAATGGAAACGAAGCCGTCTTATTCTGTTTGATACTTGTTAGACTATCAACATCTCCTCCCAAAGTGCTGCCATCAACCCTGTGGCAGGAATGTAGTGTGGGGTGGGATGGAGTGGGGGACACAAACTTAGTCATGCTCAGAGCTGGAAGAAATGGTCCTGCTGTCTTAGGTAAGCAGGTGTAAGAAGAGTCTAAGGACATCTAAGTCCTTTGGTCCTGCTAGTTCAGCTCTGGAAAGAAAGACTCTGTCCCTTTGACAGTGTTTCACATGTCATTAGCCAACAAGAAAATGCTGGCAGTAACCTGCGCACTTGATGATAAGGAACTGTTGAGGAAATTATAGGTCACTTATGCTATATTTTTTGTATCTATTAAATTGGATTATAAAAGCAGTGTGAAAACATGAAAAAATGTTTATTATGCATTAACTGGGAAAAAAAAATTCCCTGCATGCCAAATTACACACACAAGCACAGCAAAGAGAAAATGTGTGCCTCTGCAGACAAGGGCAGGAGGGGAAGCAGAGAGATGGAAATAATTTTGCTTGGTGGGATCTAGGGTGCCAGGGGACGTAGCAGGCCATCTTTGCAGCGCAGCCTCCAGGAGGAAGGTGTCTGTCTTTCTGATAAATGGTCATTGCAATGCCCACATTGATCAGGCTTCATTTGCTTCCTGTACCTCCAGGACCTCAGCCCCAAACTGGAGGCTAGCAGAGGAGCTCCCAGGACCAAGGGACAGCTTCTCTCCAGATGAGAGGAGAAAGCAGAACGCCAGAACTCAGGCAGGGGCAGGGGCTGGGCAGGATAAAGGGCAGGGGCAGGGGCTGGGCAGGGGCTGGGCAGGGGCTGGGCAGGGTCAGGGTCAGGGGCTAGGCAGGATAAAGGGCAGGGCAGGGGCAGGGGCTGAGGAAGTGTTGGGAGAATCATGTTAGCAGCTACTCTGCCGAACCCTCCTAGATTTGACTAGCGCTTCACCCAGCCAGCCCATGCCTGCAGGCAGCCTGCTCTCCACAGCTCAAAGACCTTCCACATGCTTGTCCATTCCAGAGTTGCTGAAGTGTGCATGTGTGTCTGTGTGCTTGGCTGCAAGTGCAGTGTGTGCATAGGTGTGGTGAGTGTGCGGTTCACATACTCCCGTTTCTCCTCTGCTGCACTTCGTGATTGTCTTCTCTGCCCTGTTTTCCTACCGTTTCTGCTTCCTTTTCTGCCTAAGAGTCTGTGAATAGGACCAGGGCAGCCATTGTTCTTAAGGATAGCCACGGATTCAGAAATAGCCCACACTGGCAAGTGGACAGTACTCCCGTCTCTGCATAGGGTGTCCAGCTGGGTGGCCCTGCTTCCAGAAGGACAGCTTCAGCCCTGAGCCAACATGACGTTCCAACTCCCTCCACCTCTCTTTGCACAGAAATGTCATCCCACCACCTTCCGTGACCTGTGCAGGGTTCCTGGAGAGCATAAGAGGTGCGCACACTGTGACACATGGAGCTTTTAATGAAAGTTCTGGCACGTACATTTCTTTAGGGTTAGGGGCCAGCTTCCACCCTGGGGAGCGTGAATCCAGCCACTTCTCCTCTGGGTGGGGGCCCCCCACGCCAGCTGAGAGAGTGATGTGAGTTGTTATTCCAGGAGCGAGGCGCTCTCATTTCATTTATACTGTAATAAAACTCCTATCGATTTTAATAAAATTGAAAAATCTCTTTGTGACTGAACAGCCCGGGGTCCCACCCATTGCTACCGGACTGGCTGCATTTTCTCCGCACTGTGGACATTGTGGTTCATGTCTGGGTCCCGCTGCAGCCCAGGGCCGATTTCCCGGCAGAATGAATGTGAACTATATAAAATTGCACGTTTGAGTACCTCCCAAGGGGGCCCTGGCTAGGAGGTAGAAAGTTTCCAGTGAGGGGGTCAGAGCCCTGGAATAGCCGGAGGATGGCTGGTGGGTGGGGCGGGGAGAGCAGAGAGTCTCAATTTCCCTGCCTCTGGTCAGCACCACTTCTACCTGAGCTCTGAGAAACAGTTTCTCCTGATCAACCGAGTCTTGTCCGAAATGGATGACTTCTTCACTAAACCAGAATTCCTGCTCCCCACCTCCACCCCCACCCCCAACCCAGAACACTCCCTGTGCAGGTGCTCCAGGCAGAAGCTGTGTGGATTCTTTGACTCCCTGCAGTCTGTAGTAGTGACTGTGCCCTGCCTGCATCTTGTGGGTGCTGTGGCTTCTGCTTAGAACCATTCATCCCAGTCTTCGTCATTGTCACTTCTCTCCTGCTCAATTTATCCGCCCACGCCCTTTGCGCATGGCACTGAGCCCTGCCATTGGTTTCCCTTACAGCATAACAGAGGTTACATTTGCCTTTGTCACATTTCTAAGCCCTCTCATCCATTAAATCAATTCTCTGAACTACCTATTATTACTGTGGCCTCTTTAATGGACAGGGAATGAGCACAGAGAAGTTAAGGAATGTGCTCAAGGTCACACAGTGAGCAAGTTGCAGAGCCAGGTGATTAGACTGTGAGTCTGGGCTAGTGGCCAGTGAGTCTGCCTGCATTATATGAGGTCACCCAGGCCTCAGGCACATGCCTTTCATCCTCACTAGCCAACACAGGGCTGGGCCACTAAGCTCTCAGCATCGTGTCTAGGTTGGATACCCAGCTTGGTAGCCTCCTCTCCACTGGTTGACTATTCCCTGCAGCGCAGTCTTTCACCTCATCAATGCCTGAGGGTCTGCAGACTGGCGAGGAGCCTTTGGCTATATTATTGAGATTATTCCCGTGATGTGAGTATGATCGGTCAAGGCAGGCCTGTATAGGTTACGTACATTGCGAGGTTCCTGGCATTTCAACTCCAGGAAGCACGAATGCAAAGCTAGGAGCCTTCCTGGCTCTGTGCTTCTTAAACCCTGCCTCCTCGTCCTCAGACCCCAGGTGCAGGCCCCTACCTGCAAGGGTCTGGAGGAATCACCTGGCCTCCAGGAGCCAACATGAAGCTGGACTGTCCCTGGGGAGTGGAAGCGCCGAAGCAATAGTAAATCTCAGCCATGCTTCAGAATGGCTGGACTCAGGGAGTCCCTCACGCTCGCTCCAGGAAACCTCGGAGGCCTTCCAGCACCAGCGCTCCCACCCCAATCAGGTCCAGCATTCAGAATCCATTGTCTGCAAACAGACAGGGAGACCAGGAGGCCGCACAGTGGCTCTGGCCCAGTGCGTGGCCTCTGCCCTTCCTGGGAACGGAAGGCTGGTGGGCATACAATGTCTTGGATCCCGAGGAAGAGCTGGAAGCGCACGATACCGTTTTCCTGGGTTGCAGCGTTCTTGCGAAGTCCTCTTCCCGGATTGATTTCCCAGAAGGCTGTTTTGCGCCTCCAGGTGTATTCTCTCCCTGGCAGGTGCTTCTAAGTGACAGTGGGAGTCCATCCCACGTGGGCTTTTTGTGAGGGAGCGCCCTTCATCACATTCCAGAAATGTCCCTTCTGTGGAACTGTTACTGTGTCCTGTGTGTCAGGGCTGGGCGACCATCTCCTGTCTATCTCCTCCCTCCATCTCCCATCTTGGGCCGCCTGCATCCACAGCGCCCTCCGATTGGCCGCCTCCCTACCACGTGGTTCTCCTCTCCCGCCAGCGTCTTCCCTCGGGTTGCTCAACCAACCATTGCTGAATTGGGCGGAATCGCTCTGTCCTCTGGCTCCACGTAGTCTTGGAGAAGGACTGGGGAGAGCCGGCCTCTTCTCGAGATGTCCACATCCATGTCACTGCCCCCCGGGAGGTTCTAGAGAGATGGGACAGCTTTGCCCCCTTCTTTGTGTGATTCACAGGTGATATGGCTTTCAGAGCAAGGAGGATATTTAACTGTGTTCTAGCAGCATCCCTGGGAGGGCAGTGGGACTAGTTAGTACAGGATCTTGTGTAAGGGGAATTGAGATCCAGGGATGCAGAACAGAGTTGGTCTCATGCTCAGGAATTCCCAATCTCAAGACTTTGAAGGTGGACTTGGGGGCTGCCTCTGCTGGAGGCTTACTCTCTGCACTGTCCATGCGTCTGTGCATCCATCCATCCGTCCATCTGTCCATCCATTTATCCATCCATTCTCCCACTCATCATTCACTCCTAACTTACTCATTTATTCCCCGTTTGCCAATTAAAAAAATTTTTTAACATTCATTCTTGATTTGTTCATCTATTATACACTTACCCATTTATCTTTTTTTTTTTTTTTTTTTTTTTTTTTTTTTTTTTTTTTTTTTTTTTTACTTATAGCCTTATTGAGAAGCAGCAAATAGGGTAGGTTTAGAGGGCTCGACTGCAATCAACAGATGAAAGAAGAAAGAAAATCCGGACACAAGAATCTATTATCCTGTAGTGGGACTTTTTGGTTTCCTTAAAACCCCCAGTTATGTTTTTTTTTTGTTGTTGTTGTTTTGTTTTGTTTTGTTTTGTGAATATGTTTTTTTTTAATCCCAGGCGTGGAATATGGGGCTGCTTTACAGAAGATTACTCTGCTTTGCTTCAGCTCTCCCGCAGGGACGCGATGTTTGGAATTCTGGCCACGTCTAAGATGACATATAAATGCTGGGGCCCCTGAGAGGTGGGGTGGCTGTGGTGGCTGTTACTGTCGTTGGCTGGTTGCAGTTTGCTGCAGTTGGCTGTGATTTGTCAAGTAGGCGTGCACACTGAATATCCTGGTGGTGAAGGCCAAACTTGCCCCCCAAAACCAGATACCCCTAATCAGCAAAAGGTAGTCTAAAGAGGTCTACACCCCTTTTCCCCTCTAATCTTCTTTCTCACCTACCTAATGTTGGGGGGCGGTGTCGAAAGGACAGGTGTGGAGGAGGGTTGTAGATATAAGAACCCAAATAAAGTGGCCAAAATGCCGAGCTACACTATGCTTTCACACAAAGCATAGACTCCTAACGTTCGTAGCAACAGATAAGAGGGCACTGTGTTAAATGAAATAGGCCAGACACAGACACAGAAAACAAGCACCGTGTACTCTTCACCAAGTGTTGAAGCTAGGCAAACCGATCTTTAGTGGCCTTGCTTCCGATAGAAGCGAGGAGGTGGGATAGAGGTTTCCACAGGCTGAGGGAGGAGGTAGACATTCTGGCTAACGGCCACAAAAACGTACTTAGGCAGGAGGAATGAGGTCTAGAACGTCACAGCACAGGAGCGTGACTATAGCCAATAATGGCTTATTACATATTTCAGAGGAGCTAGAGGAAAGGCGTTTGAAGTTCTGAGGTGACGGATGAGCTCGTCACCCTGACTGGGTTAGTACATTATTGTGTACACACACTAGAAGGCCGCAGTGTGTCTTGTAAGAGGCCGACTAAAGTAAAAAGACGTGTAAGTTGAAAATCTTTGATATGTATTGGCCCTTCCTACTATCTCCACCTCCTCGTTTTTAAGACTGTATTAGACTTTTCTACAAATAAAAACATACAGTATACTATTTTCCCTTCTGGCTTCTTTTATTTATCATAAACTACTCTTGTTTTACAGCACGCATCAGTATTTTTTAATCATTCTTTCCTTTTCAGGGTTGTATAATATTCCAAGGTGTGGATTGACCATAATTTCTCATCTGTTAATGGTCATCTGGGCTGTTTTTTTTTTTTTTTTTGTCAACAGTCATGGTTGTCAATGTAAGAATGGGGGCTTTTGTTCCTCTCAGGTAAACACCAATCCCCATCTTACGACAGATACACATTTAAGTCAGAAATGTCATTCTCATTTAGATCATTGTAGAGTGACTGACAGCTTCAAGAACTAACATAGTGAGATCCACGATGCCTCTCTCCTTTTGACCTGTAATCACATGTTGCTGGGCTTTGCTAAGTACCACAACCTGCCCACCCACACTGCTACGAGCCATCAACGTGTGCAGGTTGCCCAACATTTACTTGTGCCGTTCTCTGCGTATATCTAACTGTACACTGTTGTGTGACAAACGTAGACTTGAGTGCCCACTGCCGTAGCCACAGAACTGAGCTTCTCCGTCAGACCGTCAGACTCCACACCCGAACATCACACCAGACGGCTGGCTTTCAGTAGAGGTCTGCAAGGACGCCTTTAGAGCTCCGCCAGACAGCCGAGCAGGAGCTGAGAGGTGGCGGTTTTGCCTGAGGCTCAGCAGCATTTCTCTGAGCCTGCACCAGCCCAGGACTCTAACAAATCAGCTAACATCCATGAAACAAAAATACTGAGGGAAAAGCCAAGGAACGTTCCAGCCTTGAAACTGTTCAGTAAGGCATCTTGCATGGAAAATGAAAGTCTGACAGCTTTATCCCACCCCCTAGTTTCCCTCCATGTCATTACAAACTAAGGAGACCCCAAGACTAAATTCCTTTAAATTCAAATTGCTTACCCATTCATTAAGCAATATGAAAAGAACAACATGTGTGTTCAATATTTTTAGAATAATGTAGAAATCCATGTTGTACATTCAGAGCGGTGTGGGCTGCTTTGGGAACCTCACAGGCCTTGGCTGCCAAAACCGCCAGCAGGGACTGAGTGGAAGGTCCGGTGCCGGCTGTGTGGGGTGTTGGTCTGAGAGGCTCTTTCCAGCCACTTGGGCTTCCAACAGCAAGTAACCTATCTCCTGCCAAGCAAGGGAGCACTAAATATTTGTTTTCCTCTTATTATTAAAGTGTGGCAGCATTGCTTACAGTACATGTTTGTTAGCAACTGTTATTTTAAACAGAAAAAAAAAATACAAACACAATAGCTTGTGGAAGAGCAAATTTGCCATGTAAAGAAGTGTGTTTGGAGTCAGCCCAGCTCACGCTGTGGCTACTGCAGTGCTCATGTGTGTGATGAAGGCAGTAAGTGAGGCAGCCCCATCTGGAGAAAAACTGCCCTTATGGATTTAATTGGTCACCATCTTAGTCTTCAAAATATACCACCATGAGTGCAAGAGGCTCTGGTGTTAAGGAAGCCACTGAAATATAGATGGGAAATTGGGGCTTCAAGGGTGTGTGACACATACCTGCAGTGGGATATGGTTCTGTAGGTCAGTTTATAGTGATAAATACTTTATCACAGTTTATAAAAGTAGCATTTGTCTGTTGAAAGAAAAAGAAGGAAAGAGAAAAAAAAAAAGCTTTTCCTACAAAATGCCAAATTTCCACAAATGAAGGTGGCGTGCCTTTCCTGTTGATTTGGAGCAAAGAATGCTACTGTGAGATTAATTTTTTTAAAAGACTAATAACGTACTATTTCCATGGTCTTTGTTTACTTCCACAATTTTTAAGCCACATTAATATTAAAAAAAAATCCACCAGTGCTCAATTTAGGAAGTAAAATATTCAAGAAAAAACTACAATAACTAGTATTGTGAGATGCAGAGGGAACACTTGTGTTGGGTCATTTTCTTTTTTATTATTCTTAAGAGACTCCCACCTAAAGCATTAATCTTAAAATGGGATGGAGAGATGGCTCAGCAGTCAAGAGCACTGACTGCTCTTCCCAAGGACCCATCTTCAGTTCCCAGTGCTGACACGACAGCTTACAACCATCTGTAACTCCAGTTTCAGGGGCTCCGACTCCCTTTTCTCACCTCCCTAGGCACCAGGCATGAGTGTGGTGCACAGACATACACGCAGGCAAAATACCCATACACATAACAAAGTTAAATAAGCCTATATTATAAAATCAAAATACAAAATACAGTGTCTTATTTTCAGATTTAGTGCTTAAGATATGGTTGCCATGGTGGCTTTTGTTAGATGTCTCCTAAGATGGGACTTTCTGTATGTTAATATATATATATATATATAATAAGGCAGGAATGAGATATTTCCCACTTGAAATTTTATAGAGTTTAAAAACATCTCATCCTTTTTTGGCATTGTGCCATTGTAAAATTTTGTTGCTACAGAGCTCATATTTAGCTAAACTGTTACATTAACTAAGATTAATACATTCGTTGTTTATACATGAATTTTTAAACTGGTAAAATATTTATTTATTACATTAATAAAAAAAAAACCACTCCAGTACTTTCCTAGAAACCAAATTATGGATGTAAAGATCCTTTATCATCGCTGGCCTTGTCTAGAGATAGCTACAATCTTTCTTATTCTTGTGTTCCAGCTTTCTGATATCCTTTCAGTTCTAGAACATTCCTTGGACACTCTAATTCCTTCTCTGTCTCTGTCTCTGTCTCTGTCTCTGTCTCTGTCTCTGTCTCTGTCTCTCTCTCCTCAAATACTCTTCTTTATACCTTTCCTTGTTTTGAATATCTTATGTGATGTTACTTATGGGGGAAAAGACCACACTCACTGGTTAGTCTATTTACCTCTCCTGAAATCTGACTAGATATCCCTGGGACAAGGGTGATTTCTCTTCTTCTTTCATATCCATTATCCATTTCAGCAATAGGATAGTCTCTCAGTTTGCTCTGTCCATCTGACCACCTGTGGGAGAGACTACATTGATTTGACTCCCTTGCAGCTAAGTGGGCTGCCTGTAAGCTCAGGGTTGACTGAATGCATGTTAGAGTGCTGTATGTGACATGAAGTGTCTCCACTCACACATGTACTTTTCCCACCTCCCCTTGGAGCCAAGCCAACTTTGGTCATCAAGGACCAACATTTTTGTGATGCAGGAGAAAAAAGTAGAAAAGATTCCCCCAAAATGCTGTAGAACATAAATTCCCACTGGCTCTTGACTACATAGCCCCCTCTGAGAGAAAATCAACTTCATCTCTTTGGCGCCACAACATCTGCGGTACTTTTGTTTCAGCAACTTGGATCATTACCCTGGATGTAATACAATACCTTTTCAGCCTATGAGTCTTTGTGTTAAATAGAAATGATAATTCTATTTAATAGTATTCTTTGAAGGGCTGATGTATTGATGCATGGATGGGCTTGTCATAAATTCACAGTCCCTGTTGGTCACATGCAGTCCTCATAACTTTACTTGGTGCCTAGCAGGATATAAAATGTGCCCCGGTCTTCATGTTTATTAATCACTTCCTTCATTGGGTGGCGGACTCTATGGAGGGTTTTGCCTGTCTTGCTCTGCTCACACCTGTAGCCTCAGTTCTAGAACAACACCACCCACAGCGGACTCTCAACAAGTGCAACGCTCGGTATTTGCACGTGTTCCCTTTTGTTTCCGTGTTTCCTTTCTTTGCTTCTCACATCTGTCAGCTTCTTCTACTCACAGCATCTTGGAATCTTTGAACGGTTCAGCCATTTCCCTCGCTTCTTTCTAGAGCATAGGAGGCACATCTTCCAGGAACACCCAGCTCAGCTGCACTGTGAGGGACCCTCATGCAGCTTAGGCAGAAGCTACAGTGCTGCTCCTGGTGCCGCCTTCCGTCCAGTGTTGCCTGGCAGCTACTACACACTGTCATTCTCGCCAGGCAGAAGCTACAGTGCTGCTCCTGGTGCCGCCTTCCGTCCAGCGTGGCCTGGCAGCTACACACTGCCATTCTCGCCGTACGTTTTGTCACAAGACTGGAGCCAGGCTGCGTCCCAATGGCTGACCACGGGCTCCTGTCTCTGCCTGAAGATGGAATTAGCATGTCTTCTAAGGGGTCTTCCCTCTTTCTTCACTGTCTCCTCAGGCTCCCGGGCACTATCAGCTGGCGTGTGGAGGGAGGGTGCACTCTGGAGTCAAACGTGACAGTGAGAGCAGAGCTGCTGCTGCAGGCTGAATGATCTTGAGGTGGAGAGGGATAGAAATTCTAACCCAAAGTGCAGGAAGCCTGCGGCAGCAAAGCGTTCCACACAAGCCAAAGAACACAGAAGTCATAAACGAAAAGCCAGTCAGATCCAAATTCATAAAATATTTATAATATCTGAACAAGGAAGATACAGCAAGATTAAAAGACAAGCAGGGAAGTGATATGAAATATTTTTTAATGTGATGATTAATTTTGATTGGCAATTGCTTGGATCCAGAGACAAAAGCCTAGGGCACTGATGGGGCATATCTTTGGGTGTAGTTGCAAGGACAATTCCAGTGGTGATTAACTGAGGGGTAAGGTCTGTCCTAAAAGTAGGTGGTGCCTTTCCAGGGGCTGGCATCCCAGATGGAAAACAGAGAAAAGAGTAATCTGAGCTCTAGCATTTACCTCCCTCTACTTCCTGATCCACCTAGATGTATGTGTGTGTGTGTGTGTGTGTGTGTATGTGTGTGTGTATACATAAATATGTATATATGCATATATGTATACACACCATATAGTGTGGGGTGTCTAGCAGGTGGTAAACACTTTTGGGGTTTCTAGGAGCAGCTCCTAAGATGGTTAACTCATGGAAAAGGCTTCCCTGAACGTGTGTAGAATCCCTGCTTAGGCTGGAGGCCTGGGTGGAATAAAGGCATGTTTCTCTCACTGTTTTCCAGGCACCATGGTGTAATTTCCACAACAGTGCTTCTCTCTGTACTCTGCAGGCACCTTGGTGTGAACCTCTCTTTCCTGTCAGAAGCTCCATGCTGGAATGAACTGACACCACTATGTGAACAAGAATAAGTTCCCCCCTGTAAGATACTTATGTCAGGTGTTTGTCACAGGAATGAGAAAATTAATATGTATGTATATTATCACAAACACAAGTAATAATATATCCTATATGTAAACAAATGGATCTATTAACATGAGAAAAGCTTATGTGGTTCTGAATGCAGCAGGATTTATAAGTGTTTATGCCCTTAACAGTGCTTTCCCTGGAAGAAGAAATGGAGTCTTGGAGCTCAAGTGGGTGAAAAAGTGGGTGCTGAAGGGGGATTCTCATTTTTTTTCCGGAAACTTCTGTATTTTTTCATTCAAACATAATGCAAATATATTCTGGGGTTTTTTTGGTGAGTAATAAGAAAAATTATAAGAATCTGTGAGAAGAACTTCAGGGATGGTTTCCACTAACACGAGGCCAGAGGGAGCTGACTACCTACTTACCCCGGGTTGGCTGCCTGTGGCCTGTGCCGGATTGGTTAAGTAAAGGGCCATTTTGGTGTGTGATGGCTCACCCTTAGTTCCCATGCCCGCTTGTCCTGGGGGCTACAGGTTGCCTGTGTGAGGGGCCCGGGTGGAGCATCTGCCACGAGGCAGGCCCTGAGTGTTGCACGTGCCCTGACCTCCCATTTCAAGGTGTTGACCCCCCCAACTCACTCACACAACCTGGCAGAATATTTTCGAATAAATCACAGGCATGGCAGTTACATTCTCTAAACCACATTGGAAAAGGGATTATGGTATTTACTACAGGGACAGCAAGATTGATTTTCACACAGAAAATCTGCCAGCGTCTTGATTTAGGGGGCCGGCGATCAGCGTGGGTAAGCTCTGATTTATATGGGATTTCTTCTTCTTTTTCTTCTTCTTCTTCTTCTTCTTCTTCTTCTTCTTCTTCTTCTTCTTCTTCTTCTTCTTCT
>OU015755.1:100423724-100427252 GCA_907169655.1 Acomys percivali | reverse complement strand
CTTCTTCTTCTTCTTCTTCTTCTTCTTCTTCTTCTTCTTCTTCTTCTCCTCCTCCTCCTCCTCCTCCTCCTCCTCCTCCTCCTCCTCCTCCTCCTCCTCCTTCTTCTCTGCCCTCTCCTGTCCCGGAGGACACTTAGGATGGGGACAGGCCTGGAGCAACTGCTGTCCTGATAGCTCATGGCCCACCAGGCCCACCAGGAGGAAGAACACAGCGGCTCACCGTCCCATAGCCTCTTCCCGTTGGAGCCTCAGTTCTTCTTTATGCCTTCAGCCCTGCCACTTGTGGTTTCATGGCAAAAACAAAACAAAACAAAACAAAAAACCAACTTTACAAAACTGTGACAGCACTTCTGCCACTTTTTGCCTCGGATCCTTTGTTGCCGCATTATCTATGGGCAAGCCAATAGTGTCGGTGGTCAGCCTCGGGTACCCCATATCTCATTACCATATCCATCACTTACACTGTTCCTAGGTTTCCTCCGTCTTTTGGTGTAAGACCCAGGTCATGTGTGGATTCAGTTGAGTTAAACTTAGTTTCAAATCATACTTAGCCCAGCCTGGGCTTTGGCTAGGAATGAGCCTTTGGCTAGCTAGAAGCCACCAGAGACTTCCGTAGGGATCACTGAAGGGTCGGTGGGCAGTGATCAGGGCTACTCCTCCTACAAGTCACTGGAACCGGAGCAAGCAAACCATCATTGAGCGGCTCAGATGCCAGCTGCTCAGATGCTTCCTCCGGCATGGATGACAGCCTTCCTCCCTGTTTCTTCTTGGAATCTGCAGCTCCCAAGCTATCTCTCAGCCTCTGTCCCATTTAAAGGGCTCCATTTGGTTAGATTTGTCTTCTGGCAATTAGCCACCCCCGACACAGTCCCTTAGCTCTGCCCCCCAACTCTCTGTTGTATCTTGTGAATACAAATTCTGACAACAGTGTCTCTTCTATTATACATACTGCCCAGCAAATAGAGAAATACCATAGTACACTGAAATGGGGGTTTGGGGGGTCTGAGTCTCCCTACATAGACTCTCATCCTGACCCTACCACTGTTGGCTCCGTGAGCTAGGGTGAGACTATCTATGCTTATCAGTCTTTGTTTTAAATGATAGCCGCTAACATCACGTGGCTATTATAAAGTGACCTGTGTCAGTATGATCATATGAATCATATCTTGATTAAATACTCAATTACTGTCAACTATAAGGCCTTACTGCTGAATCCCCTGTTGAGGCCTGGAGACCCACCAATGCTAATTGCAAATGCCTTTAATAAAGGTCTCCTTGGACTCTGCTCCATCTGCCCTGCCTCAGCTGTCCCTCTGCTGCCCGGGATGGGTGGCTCACAGGTGGTATTGATGTTACCAGGACACACGTTTTCTATCAGGGACTCCCTGAGCTACCACCTTGAAGAAACACTTTCCTAACAGCTCTTTGTTCTTAGAAGAGAAGAAGCAAAGAATGTTATAAAGAGTGACTGGCAAATCCAGCGGATGCAGCTGTACACAGATACCAAGAGACCAAAACCCTCCCTGAGAACCCCCTGCCCCACCCCCACACCTTTCACAGTAAGAGTGAAGACCTGCTCAGCTCGGAGTGGCTGCATCCCTCACACCCACAGCCCTCCTTAACACTGCCCACCGGGTCAGCAGTCACTAAGTGTGACTTGACCATCATTGGGACTCTATATGTTCCATTCAAAGGAGACCCCATCCAATAGGTTTTGTAGAGATTTTTGCCTTTCTTTTGTAGAGGCAAAGCGGGTTAGTGACTGCCTCCTACTCTCCCTGGGCCAGTTCTCTTCCTTTTCTTTCTTTCTTTTATTTTTTTAAGATTTATTTATTTATTATTATGTATACAGAACTCTGCCTACATGTATACACCTGCAGGCCAGAGGAGGGTATCAGATCACATTGTAGATGGTTGTGAGCCACCATGTGGATGGGCTGGAGAGATGGCTCAGTGGTTAAGAGCACTGACTGCTCTTCCAGAGGTCATGAGTTCAATTTCCAGTTCTCTTCCTTTAAGACCTGCCCAGAGCAGGGCTCACTCCCCAGGACACACTGCAGTTCCCAGTATGGTTCACGCAGAAGTAAGCAAGACTTTGCTGTAGCCTCCAACCCATCCTTCTTGGTCCCTCCCCAAATGAGGCTAGCAGGAGGACAGAGTCTCAGAGCTACGTGACAGGGTGCCTCAGACCTTCAACTCGAGCTCCCAAATAGAGAACACCTACCTTCAATGTTTAAAAGATCTGTAAGCAGGCTAATGGTGATTTCACAGTTTTCTTCAAGAACAACCGGTGAGGCCATGGTGATTTCCCCAGTCTAAAGCTGGAATGTACAAGTCAGCGCAAACAAGCAGATACAAAGATGCCATTTTTTTCCCCCTTGAGCAGAATCTCACTTTCCAGAACTTCCGCTAAGTGAACCTTAGAGTCCAGGGACAGGAAGCAGGACCCTGCCCCTCCACCATATCTCAGCCACCCCAAGCTTATAGAACCCCGGGAGGGAAGGAACCTCCACATCTCAAGGAGCCACTAACCTCCTCTTCAAATGATCCTAGCTCTGCCATGCACGTCCTCCACTTCCATATTTTTAGCAGTCTTCAAAATGTACACAGATGATTCATTTTTGGTGGAACTGTTTACCTCATGAATCAAGGCTGCTCTCCAGCTCAAATCTCTCACTATGGAGATAGTCTCTTCTAAACCTACGTGGACCCTTCCTCCTCCAACTGCTCAAAGACACATTAAAATGATTCACACTCGTGTCCATCAAACCTTAACGGCCAGAATCAATGACTCCTTTCTCCATGTAAGACTCACAGAGCCTGTGGCTTTTATATAATTTCCTCCGCACACTGAAAACATTTACGGGGGAGTTGGGGTAGGATATGATTAAAATGATCTGGTTTACATGAGTTGGCACTGAGGCAATTATGAAGTAATTCAATTAATGAGGAGTAAGATGCAACACAAGTGAAAGGGTCCCGGAGAGATGATGTATTGGTCTAGACTTTGCTTCCAGTACCAGTCTGTGGAGCAGAAGTGAACTCAGCAGCCTCCAGTTTCCATGGCAGTCTAGGGCATTTCCTTCCCTCTGAACATTGCCAGTGCATGAGATATACTGTCCCAAATAAGCAATAGTCATGGCCACCGAAGGAGGAGGAGGGATGGGGCGGTAGACACTTATGAAGACCCAGAAAACAGTGGCCAATGTAAATGGTGCTGACTGTTCCTAATGGATATCTAATTATCTCCATCCTGAATTACTAGTAAACCAAATGACGTTAAATACCTGATATTGGTAAGAAAACCGTTATCAGCAAGTATTTATCTACTCTTACAGTTCATTATGTGACAATGTGATTTATGGCTGATGAGACCCTGGCCCTCTTCTAACCGTTCACTGACATCTGATCGACTGGGCATCCTGTTAAATTTCTGTCAGGCCATTTGCAAGGGAGATGGGATCAGAGCCACTAGCACTTCCACAGACTTCTGGGCTTTCTTTATGTTGGATGCTACAGCTTACGTCA
>OU015755.1:100388724-100418724 GCA_907169655.1 Acomys percivali | reverse complement strand
CCTTGGCTCCTTAGCTGACAGTCAATGACCCTGTTGGTGAATCTTACAGGCCTAAGTTGGCCTATTCCCTGGCTTTTCCAATTCTTCTTGGCTGATGGTACTCTTGTGGCAGACCCAGCAGGCAAGAAATAAGTCCCTACAAAATCTGCAGCCTGTGCCCAGAGCAGAGTGCAGATGCTGGGTGGGGCTGGTTGAGACTCATGGCTGTCCTCAGGTCCCACCCTTCTCTTCTTCCGAGTTCAGTGAAGGTCTTAGGTGGGTTCCTGATTACCTACAAGAAAAGCTATGCACACCATGTTCCCTGAGGCAAGGCACACTGTATATCCACCCAACAGCCGCTGTAATTGAAGTGGGAGTGTCACACAGAAGTTGCTGGAAAATTTCCCTTAAGAAGCGCAATATTGCCTCTCCTGTCACAAATCAATGAGCCAATGCATGGATGGTTCTCAAAAGACAAAGTCCAAATGGTTGATATACACATAAAGAAAACATTCAATTGCTTTAGGCATCAAGGAAATGTAACTTTAAAAATACATTGAGTTTCCATCTCACCCCTGTTAGAATGACTGTCATAAAAAAAAATCCAAATATCAACAAATGCTGGGGAGAAAGTAGCAAAAAGGAAACTCTTATACACTTCTCATAGGAATGTAAATTAATGCAGCTGCTACAGAAATAAGTACGGAGGTTTGCCAAAGAACTCAGATAGACCTATCAGATGGTGGAGGATGGAGTTACACTATTCCATATATTAATGGAAGATATATTATGGAAGATATGCTATACGATATGGAAGGTTTGTGCATCAATATATCACAGAGATACCCGCATCCATGTTTTTCTTTTTCACACCGCTATTCATAATAGCCAAGCTATAGAATTATCTTTGGTGCCAGCCAATGAGTGGGTAAAGAAAATGTGGTGTATATACACACAGAGTTGTATTCAGCTCTAATGGAGAAATATGTTACCCAACTGGAGATGATCATATTGAACAAAGTAAGTCGGACTCAGAAAGACAAATGCTACACGTTTCCTCCCATGTGTGGCCCCCAGAGTTTACAGAGACACACAACATCGCTTATGTACATAAGGAATGAGAGCAGAAGTGAAGCCAGGGGAACCCAGGAGGTGTAAGGGTTAAAAAGGAGGACATGGTGATGATTATGATCAAGGTCCATGATACAATGATATGAAATGATGTTTATGACACTCACTGCTATGTACAGTAAATATATGCCAACAACAAAAAGCGATATTCTTTGCCTCCTTTTCTTACCTCTGCACACTTTGACCTGCTTTCTAGGAGGTTCTAGCACCATCTTAGTTGTCTGGGGGCAAGTAGAGACAGTGGTGGAATGAATAGTCTGGATTCCAGAGGGTAAGACATTTTGGGGGAGACACAAGCATCTTTTTTTTGGATACAGCTGTTTAGTGGATTCTTATTGCAATGAAACCACCTCTTAAGTGACAAATACCTACCAGCAGCTGTTACAATTTTGTTGTTGGAACTAGAAAGACGTTGTAACAGATTACCTGGGAACAGTAGACCAGTCCATCTGACCCGGAGATCTCCAAATTCATTCTGTGTTTGTACTCTGACCTTTTTAGCTTTGGCCCTTGGTCTCTATCAGCCTCTTCCAGGGTGGTGAAAAGATGACAGTCTGAGAACTTGGGAGTCACTGTGTTCCATACCCTGAGCACACAAGCCCAGCCTCTAGTAAGTTCCTATAAATGCCATTCTAGCTCTAGAGTCAATGCTCCCTCTTCTTGGGTGAAGGGAGTGGCTAAGTCTTTGTCTGACAGGGTAACCCTCTTTCCATTATGCTGAAGACTAATTGCTATAAGGTGTTCTTAGAGGAAAAGCAGTGAGTTGGAGTGTCTGACAAGCAAGTGTGGCCAGAAGAGGTGATGAGAGAAGGTTTTGTTGTTGCTGTTGGTTTTTCACCACCTCTACCTTTGCTAAGCACTCCAAGGACCTCTTGTGTGGACTGAATTTATTTGGCTCTGAGACACCAAGCCATCAGAGTACACTCACATGCCACCTCCCCTATGTCCACGATCACCGGGCAGAGACCAGTATAAGCACACTGCGGCATGACCAAGTTGGGCTTAATTTTCTTGGCACCATGTGGTATCATCAGCATCTCTGAGGAAAGCCTGGAAGAGGCTATTGGTGAAGGTAAAGCCCAGCTGCAAGATTCTGAAGACGCCATGGGATAACCACTGAGGACAGCAGGAAACACAGGGCAGAGATGGCCTGAGCCTGTGAGACAAACTGAGTGTGCTGCAGGCAAGAGCTTGAGAGGTGGAGCTGACCAGGTCTTTTAGAAACCGGAAGACTGTGGGTCCCAGAAGTGTGACACTGGCCCTTACATGTCTAGACTTTGTTTTTTACTTTCATTTGGTTCTGCCAAGCCTCAACTTCTCTCTTCGACACCTTCAGACCTGGGGTTCCTACCCTACCTGAGGCCGCACTTTTACCAAAGCCGTCTCCTGGCCTCTCATGGTACCATGCCTCAGTTATTCTCCATGACCTCTTCACGCCTTCAACACCAGCTCTACCTTGAAACTCTTATACACTACCAAGTTCAAGTGCCAGCATGAGGTACAGTTCCCCACCCCCATCTCTCACCTCCCACTCCACCCCCCCAGCTCCCAGTCTTGGACCACAGCTTCTGTGTGCTGACCCCAGGGAACACTCCCAGGAGACTCTACATCAATGGTGCAGGTCCCTTCTTTATCGTTGTTAATTTCTCAGCTCCAGCTAGCCAGAATTGATAATCTCAGGCCAGGAAAGGTTTTACTTTAGTAGTTTTTACTTTAAAATACCAATGGTCAGGCACGTGCCAGTACAATGAATGATGTGCAACAGAGAGGTGGGGAGAGATGGAAAAGCAGAGCAGTGCTTGTACTATGGAAGGAGATGGAACTGAAGACATGGTGGTGAGGACAGGGGTGAGGAAAGGGCTGAGGTAGACAGTAGAACAGGTCATTGCCTAGTGTGGTTGGTGGTGAGGTGTGCAGTAGCCTGGAGATTGTGCGGATGCAGACTCAGAACCCTAACACATGCCCAGCTTTAGAATTGTCCTGGCTCCAGGCAAGAATGGAGGCTGAGATGAGGAATGGTTAAGTTTCTAGATTGGACCTTCTCAAAGGGCTACTGTGGTTCATGATGCTACTGAGGGTCATCTGTGGGTCAGTGTTCCTGATGTGGCCATGGGCCTCTGTTACCACATAACGTCATGTGAATGCCTGTGGTCTATACTGTCGCTTGAGCCCATGTTGATGTCAATGGGTTGTACTGCCTCTTGGAGACCATACTGATGTGCCATCCATGGCTGGGTTACCACCTTAGGCCATGTTGCTGCTTGTGTTCCAGGCTGCCTCTCTGGTTCTTGTCTGGGTCTGTGGTTCTACAGCAGCCGGGGCCCCTGTTTGTGGTCTGTGCTATATCCAGAAACCACAAGGAAGCCCATGGACCAAAGAGCAAAGGAAGCTACTTTGGCAGTGACATCGATGTCTGCAGATGCACAATTGAGAAAGAATGGCATGGAAGGCTTCTGTGACAACCCCTACCACAATCCCTCTCCACCCCCAGAGTGACACCCTAAAAAGGAACGCCAATGAAGAGAAACCTACAGCTTTCCACAATTGATGACTTCTGGCAGGGGTGATGGAGGGGAAGAACTCAGTTTCCTTTAGGGGCCTGGCCACTGGGACTTTAACCATGCTTTAGTAAGTATACAGACAACAGAAACTGGAATTTTTTTCATTTGTTGTTGTTGTGGTAGGAGGTCACAATGGTGGGGGCACAGACATGAAAGGACTGGGAAGTGTGATTAGGGTGTATGAGGTAAGATTCCCGAAGAATCAGTAAAAATATTATTTTGAAAAAAAAATCAATGTTCATGATAAAGTCATTAAGAGATTCCCAAAACGTCCAAAGCCAGACCATAGTCATCTTTATTGCTCTCAGCATTGTCTTCTAACTGACCATAGTAACTCATTGCATTCTAAACACCAGCATTTCCAACATCACGTTCAAAGATGACCACTATCTTTCCAAAAATACATAATCAAGTATGTTACATCAATATCCCATGATCTGTATCAATTACTATCTAAGATTGGATTTCTATTGCTGTGATAAAAAATCAGGACCAAGAAGATCCAAGATGGCAGTGCCTAACACACACCTTGGTTGATCAGCAGGACAGCAGTGACTATTTAACAACCCAAGGACCTATCTGAGAACCACAAAACATCAACACTGGTGACCCACAGGTGAGAGGGATCCAAATTTTGTGGAGCATGGTTGTGTCCGGCCTCTGGCCACCAGGCAAAACCACAAAGTTCCCAGTGGGAGACTGCCAAACCACCAGTGTCTGTGGGTTCTAACACTGAGCAGACTCCACAGTTGAGATCACAAGCCGATCTGATCTCAGGTCACCCAGAAAAGCCACAGAGAGAGCTCCTGGGTCCCTAAGCAGCTGCCGAATGCCCGTGTGGCCAGCCACATGCCTGGCCAGGGCAGTTAGTGAACTTCCTAGTGCACAGTACTAGCTTGAGTCTGGAAAATCACTAGTGTCTGTGGGTTATAGCACTGAG
This sequence comes from Acomys percivali, assembly GCA_907169655.1. NCBI lineage: Eukaryota > Metazoa > Chordata > Mammalia > Rodentia > Muridae > Acomys > Acomys percivali. The sequence continues at coordinate 100,414,113 of OU015755.1, read as the reverse complement.
CAGACCCCACAGTCGGGATCACAAGCCGATCTGATCTCAGGTCACCCAGAAAAGCCACAGACAGAGCTCCTGGGTCCCTAAGCAGCTGCCGAATGCCCGAGTGCCAGCCACACGCCCGGCCAGGGCAGTTAGTGAACTTCCTAGTGCACAGTACTAGCCTGAGTCTGGAAAATCACCAGTGTCTGTGGGTCCTAGCACTGAGCAGACCCCACAGTCGGGATCCCAAGCAGATCTGATTTCAGGTCTCCCAGAAAAACCACAGAAAGTTCCTAGGTCCAAGCAGGCACTGGGCATACACTCCAACCAGTGACATCACAGTGAGAAGAGGTCAGCTAAGAGCCCAAACAACAATCCCCAGGACCATTTTATACCCCCAGAAACCAGCAGTCCCACCACCACAACAAGTCCTGGAGATACTATCTCAGTTGGCACACAAGAGAAGAATTTCAAATCTGAGGTTAAGAAAATGATAGAGACCTTAAAGGAAGAAAATAAATCCCTCAAACTAGAACTGGAATGCACAAGGAAAAACTGAACAAATCACTTGCGGAAACTACAATCAAACAGGAGAAATAAATAAATAAAAGGTTTCATGAATTAAAACAGGAGATCCAAGCTATGAAGAAAATACAATCTGAGATAGTCCAGGGAATGGAATCCCGAGAGAAGAAGAGAGGATCTACAGACAAAAGGGGACGAGGGAAGGCATGAGATTGGGAGGTGGTGAGGGAGGGAGCTGCAATTGGGACGTAAAGAATTCAAACTGCAGAACAAACAGGTAACTTATATTGCTAATCCCATTACACGGGAATAGCTTTGAGGCTGGCTGAGATACGAAGATCTACATAGACAAGGCTTCATGTTGGTCACGGGTTCCCTGGGGCTTATAATTAGAGGCCATCCTTAGTATGGCATTGTGGAGCGCCACAGATAGCAGCGCCCCCTGCTGCTTCCCCGGAGCAATGCGCATGAGCAATGCGCTCTTGAGTGAGCCCCTGATGTGCATGTGCAATGGTATGACGCTCGGTGGCGGGATCCTTCTGCACCAATTGTGAGTGACAACGTGGCAGGCTCTGATTGGAGCAGTCGCACTATAAAGGCTTTCTGGGTGCGGTCCTCGGGGTCACGCCGTTATTCAAGAATCCTGAGTAAACTGCCACAAGAAGAGTTCCCGGTGTTGGTGTCTTTCCTGCTGGTTGGGGGCGGCACCGACATGGCATGAAGGAAGATTTGCAGATGTCTCACTTCTGCTCATACAATGAGGAGAGAACCAGCCTTACTTGCTCTGTGCATCCCGCACACCTCACACAGTTATAATGTTAAAACTGTAGAATGTTTGTGAGGAATTAGATTTTCAGAACAAAAGATCTAGACACTGACTCTGGATCAGACCTGACAGGATTCGTTCCTCTCAGCATGCTGGACACTGACATCCTGCATCCTCCATGTTCCAGCCCCAGGCACCTCAGTTGCTGTTAACCATCAGAACAGGACAGCTCCCAGGACAGCGTTGTAGAAAGCTTTTGATCCCAATTGGTCCAGCATTTCAGACTGTCCCACACAGGACTCCTATTAAGCCTGGAATTTTCTCAACATTTAGAAATTGGACCACAAATGCTATCCCTGGCTTGCCAACCATTTTCCCAATTTTTGGGCCCCTTTAAAGGCATTATTCACCTTAAATCAGCCTGAAGAAACCTTAAGATAATGATGTTCCATTTCTCCTAAGGGGGATTGGGTACGTTTCTGTTTGCTCTTGTGGTCTACAGATGCTTATTTTCATTGGGACTTCGTTATAAGTTATTATTGGTCTTATACAGAAAGAAAACTAGGTTGGACTCAGGGATGTCTCTATTTTCCTTTATCTTTCTTTCATAGATAAGGACATAGGAGCTGAAAAGAAAGAAAGGGGGTATAGAAATATAGAGGGGGGATAAAACAAAAGGTAGATTATTGAATCTACTCCTTAACTCAAGGCCTTAATTGTACCGCACAAATAAGGTTATTTTCAATTCATTGGTATAGAATTTTAATATGTTGATGCAAATCATGGTCATATTAAATACTAGTCTAATTTTATCATAAGAATATATATCTTAGGTCTAACAGATAGATATGATTTATAGATATATAAGGTAAAATAATTAAATAAGGTCTTCAAAAGCCTCAGAGACATACAGAATAAGGCATTTAAAGATGCTTTTATTATCCTAAAGATTCTTTGACAGCAAGACAAGTTAACTCCTGGCAACACCCAGACTGCCTCATAGAAGATGATGAACATTAAAAAATCTCCTTATGGAATTGGCCTCAAATGTGGCAAACCAGCCACTGGGCAAAATGTCCTTGTTTCTGCCATTGGAAGAATTCTGCCTAAAAATAGGCAAGCTTAGATGCAGGCAGAGTTGGTCGCTGAACTCTGTCAAGACAGGGTAAGCAACTCCTCAATAGTTCCTACTTCACAAATATGTCTGTAAGAGGTATTGGGCTAGAAGGCCGAAGATGGTGATCCAATAATATAGACAGTGTTGGGTGACTGTTCAGACAGCAAACTGTCTCTCTCATTTTTTTTTTTTTTCATTTTGGAAGCTGCTAACCTGCACTTTTGGTTCACTCAGGTAATTAAGTTTTGTTCCTTCTCAAGTCTCTGATGGGGTTGAAGACCAGATAGTTTAATCTTACAATTTAAGCTTAGTTGGTTAGTGGTTAAGATGTTTTTAGATCTAGATAGATGTTTTAAGCTAATAGAGATGAGATATGATAGATACTGGTTTTCATTCAGAAATTTAGACCCAACAAATTTGCCAAATACAAATAACCAAATCACTATGAATGTAACATTTATATAATTCCTGATTGTTTCATGGTTCTTCCTGCTGTATGTAGTTTACTTTATTCGTGTGTAATAACATAAATGTATACGTTAAAAAAGAAACATAATAAAAAAGTTTTTAAAAAAAACCATGACCAAAAGCAACTTGGGGAGAAAATAGTTTATTTAATCTTACAATTCTTAAGTCATATTCCATCACTGAGAGAAGTCAGGGTAAGAACTCAAGGTGGGAAGCTGGAAGCAGGAGCCGATGCACAGGTCATGGAGGAGTGCTGCTTTACTGGCTTGCTTGCCATGGTCATGGCTTGCTCAGCCTGTTTTCCTAAAGAACCCAGGACCACCAGCCCATGGGGGACACTGTTGACCACGAACTAGCACCTCCTGTATCAATCACAATCAAAGAAAAAAAATGCTCCATTGGCTTGCCCACAGCCCAATCTAGTAGGAGAATTTTCTCAACTGAGTTCCTCTTCCCAGATAACTTTAGCCTGTGTCAAGCTGACAAAGCAAAAACAACAAAACCTCCAAGGACAAAATAAAACAACAACAATTACAAAAACCAAGCAGGACACCTCAGGAACATGAGACTCTGTCTGGAAAAAAAAAAAAGCTCGATTACATGGACATATAAACATGCATTGGAACCACAGAAATGGAGGTACAGTTGGAGAAATGGTCTGTGTACAGGCCACAGAAGGCTTCAGTGCGGATTCCCATTCCTGACAGGGCCTCACTCTCCCTCCCCACTGGCATGCAATAAAATTAGTAATCAACTACAAAGAGATGGTTTAAGCTTTTTTTTTTTCCCCTTGGAAACTAAAAGGTGCACTTCTAAATTGCCCATGGGTTAAAGAAGAAAATAACAACAGAAACCAAAAAAAAAAAAAAAAAAAAGTGTGCCACCTCCTTTCCTCCTAATGGATTAATTTATAGTCCTGAATGAACTTATTAGGGAGTTAGGACTGCGGCATCTAACCCACAGTCTAAGCAATCAATTTAACAATCTTAAGGAGAAAGGGAAACTAGAAAAAAAATAATAAAGATAACGGTGGCAACAAATGCAGAGCAAAACAAATAGCAGCACACAAAACGGAAAAGAAACAAACACATAAACAAAAAGTTGCTTCAGAGGAGATGTTTTAACAAACATCAATAAGATGGTCCAGAAAAGGAGGCTCAAAAGATATAATTGAACAATATGCAGAAGAAGAAAGCCCACAGGGGGACTAGATTCTTCTTAGCGGCTAGGAATGCCACGTGTCAGTCTGTGTACAAACCCAGAGAGTGTCTCTTAGATTCTACTTGGACTCCCCCAGCCCCCAGCACAGGGTTATGAGCGGTGAAGGTGCGCCACAGAGGCGTGAAGAGGTTGCAGAACGGATTCGCACTCTGGACAAGAACAGCCTTTTTATCTTGGGACCTCTTGCTCAGTCGTGAGAAAAAAGGATCCAACCTATTAGAATTTCTCTCCAGGGAGTGTGATTAGAAAAAGTGAGATCAGAAATCGGAGAGAAACAAGGGCCAGAGCGGAAAAGCAAGAGATCAGCAGATAAAGAAGGTGGGGATGGGAAGTCACTGCTGGGGGACAGTATCTGCCAAGGTAAAAAGGTCAATATAGATGCCATCGATCACTTGAATGACTGTGTGGCTCCCAGTACATTCTTTAACCAAGCAGAACCCTTCATCTTCAAGTTGAGGGCAATTCTACTGCCATCTTTATGGAATTATGAAGGTGACATAAGAAATGTATATCAGTCTTCTTTATTATTATTATTTAATTAATTTATTCAGATTACAACTCAATTATTATCCCATCACTTGTATCCTCCCATCCCTCCCTCCCTGCCTCCTGCTTTCATCCTATTCCCCTCCCCTAGGTCCAAGACTAAGGAGGACCTCCTCCCCTGCTATATGGTCATAGGCTATCAAGTCTCATCTTGGTAGCCTGCTTATTCTTTCTCTGAGTGCCATCAGGCCTCCGCACCAAGGGGAGGTGGTCAAATATGGGGCACCAGAGTTCATGTCGGAGTCAGTCCCCACTCTCCACATAACTGTGGAGAATGTCTCCTTGCTCAGGGCTTTCTAGAGAGGCAGAGCCCCAGAAGGACAAATGGCAGTGGCGACAACGATGGGGCTGAGTGCTGCAGAAGCTGAGTTGGGAAGGATACGTGTGGAGGTAGAATACAAGTCAAGTCTTTGTCAGACGGGGAAGAGACCCAAGTGGTGGCCTTTGTTCCAGATGTGACAAGGAGACACCTAGGTTTTTGAGCTGGGTTGTGGCCTATAGAATATGGTGCAGTCCAAGGATCAGGGAACATCGTAGATGAGAGGGCAAGAGGACCGTAAGAGCCTGAGGACCGGGAAATGTGTTGTGAGACTTGTCTCCTAGAAATAGCAGGGGAGCGTCACCCTTAATACCTCAACAACATGGCTGCCTATACAAGCCAGCCCTGAAATTATATGCATATACTTAATGCTAAATGGACGGAGTAAGGAGTGTGTGTGTGTGTGTGTGTGTGTAAAATGATGACAAAAAGGCCATGATTTCTAGAAAGAGCAAAAGAGGGTACATGGGAAGTGTTGGAGGGAGGGAAGGGATGGGGGTATGCAATATAATTGTATTTTAGTTAAAAGCAAAGAATAATAACAAAAGATGTATCCTGGTGAATGGAAGTTACATTAGAATCAAAGAGGGAGGGCAGAAGATAGCTAGACACATGAAACATTTGGTGGTCCTAGCTTCCCAATATATCATTAATCTTACCACCACCTAAATCCCTATTTGTTTTAGATTTGCATCCCTTTGAAGGGATTCTCCTCCATTCCCAATATCCTCCCTGGTGTGACATCAGCACCATGAGTATGTCTGTCTGCGTCTGTACAGCATGTGCATGCATCTGCGTGTTTAAATGCTGCAAGCCGTTAAAAGCAGAGCAGTGGCTCTGTGTCAATTCGTTCCAAGGCCGTGTTCATTAAGATTTGCCTACCACGTTCATCAGCATCCATCTATTCTCTAAACAAGAACCTAGTGGGAGAATATTTACCTAACTTGGCTAATTAGGAAGGGTTTTTTCCCCCTGCTCGGATAGCTGGCGAGAATGAAGCGTATCTGTATCCCCCAACCACCAGCACTGAGGAGCTGGCTGGCCTTGGATGCTTCAAGAGCTTCAGAGGACACAGCTGCTGTGTGTATTTCCCCTGTAACTCTGCTTCCTGAAGAAACAGTGCCCCTCCCCCCGTCGGAGGGTGCAGAGACCTCCAGCCCTGATGAGTCTTAGTAAAACGCAGGAAATCAATACCCTGTTGAGTGAGCCCCCCTCTTTTTGTTATAATAACTTCTTTTAAAAAATAAAAAACCAACTTCTAGAACACCAGCTCCTCTGTCCCCTTGTCAGGCCTTCGCCCCTCCATGGCCATGGACTAAATAAGTTGGCTTTCCAAACATTCATGGACTCTTAATAAGAGAGCCACACCTGCAGAATACACTGAACAGTGAAATACGCTTCTCACTCCTCAGGAGGCAGGAGAGGGCAGGTGAGCCTGATACCAGGAGAACATGATGTGTGCTCTGATTGGTGGGTGTGTGTGGTACCCTGAAGGTGGAGAATCGATGGCCTTGCAATAGACCCAGGGAAGAATCCACTGGTCAAGAGATTTTTGAACTAAATTTGGAGGGAAGGTTGAAGTTCTTCTGATGAGCAGTCTCTGAGAGGAAAATCCAGGCAGAATGGGCAGTGTGATGCAAGGCAGGTCCAAGGGACTAGTGTGTACTTGAGAAACTGCTGGACCACATTTTGCTTAGCACAGAGTAAACATGTGCCTGCTCACTGATAGGACTGCTGGCTTGTCATTAGAGCCACCAACTGGCAGGATTTTTGGTAGAATCTGCTGATGGGAAGCATCATTTTTGCAAGTGTGGGCATCCTTGGCACCACCATCATCTTCTCCACCACCCAATCACTATTATCTTCACAATCATTATCAATCATTGTCTCCCCTATTATCATAACCTCACTATTATGGTGGCATTACCACCATCTGTCAATCAGGACCATCACTGCCATCATCCATCCTATCGTGACCATTATTACCACCATCACATCCATCACCATAGTTTCCCATCACAATTATCATCACTATCACTACCATCTCCCTCATCAGGACCATCTCTCCCATCACCACTATCACCACCATCCCATCTCTCACCATTTGTGCATCTATTTCTTCTGAATAGAAAACATTTTCTTCTGGAAGGGGGCTTTTAAGACACAGGTAATAAGCTCACAAGGGTTCTTCCAAAGACTGTAAAAAGCAGTAATACTTGCTGAGAATAAGAGACTCTCCAAGGGGCCCATGTACAGGGAAATCGGGAATTCAGGTTTTATGAATTATCATCCATGCTGGGGCAGATATTTAGTGATAGAGCTGCTTTTGAGTCACTCATGCTCCTGTGTAACCCTTCACTCATATTTCTATAAATAACCTCAACAAACTCATCAGCTCACAAAGCTAGGCTTGGGTGAAATTGTTTTTTTGTCATCAGTTATTACTGCCTTATCTTGAACAAACAGACATTTGTTCCATCTCTCCAAGAAAGTTCTCACATCATAGCCACCACCTACTGTTTCACCATTACTACCATCACCATCATCGCCACCATCTTTATCATCATCATCATCATCTTCTTCTTTATGAGCACCATCATCACCATCATCTCCACCATGATCTTTATAGGAGGAGCCGTTATATATCTTTCCTCATATATCCAAAGCCAAGGACCATAAAACATGGAAACAGGAACTTATATCCTCCGGGATGTGTAGGTACAAAGTTTTCCTATCTTCTTTGCCCTCATCTCCAAGGGAGAAATGCCTCACCAGGTATGAGGTGAGGTTAAATGGTTTAGTGTAAGCATCTTGGTCTCTCTGGCCATGGTTTCTTTGCTGTCTGGCATGCCTGTGGCTGCAGGCTGTTTTCTTTCCCTTCTCTATGTGATGTTCTCACCTGGATAGGCATGGGTAAGTACCTGCAATTTTGTTAGAAGGCCAGGGCTTATTCAAACTTTCAAGTCTGTCTTTCTACCAAATCTCATAGGGGAAGAAACCATTTTGTTATATGTTTCCTATTTATTTCTCAATTTCTTTAGAGCCCAGAGGAGTGTGTACATCATATACCATTTAATGTACATGAAGTTTCTATAAATTTTCTGGAATAGTCAACCATTGTGTTTATTGCTCATGTGTCATTTGCAGCCAACCAAGGACCCTACTGACCTTGGCTCCTTCTTAGCTTTATGGAAGCTCCTGGAAGCTGTGATGAGACTTCTACATCAGAAATATGAACAATTTGTGTCTTTTCACAATTTCAGAATTTATTGAGTGACAATAAATTCATAAGCTACATTAGTTCTGTTTCTTAATCTCTCTCTCTCTCTCTCTCTCTCTCTCTCTCTCTCTCTCTCTCTCTCCCTCTCTCTCCCTCTCTCTCCTATCTGATTGAGGCAAATACAGCTTTTTATTCTATTCTTCAACATTAATATTAATTCAAGTCACATTACATATTCTGTGGGTTACAGAAAGGATTAAAGAGGGCACAGCAGAGTTCATAGAGATATGAGAGGGAAGAGTGGGTGGGACGAGGGGAGGAGGGTTTTGCAGGAATTAGAAAATAAACATTCTGGTGGTCTTTTGGGCATGCATCTGCAGAGTCAAGCCCCAGGATCAGAACTGAGATAAGCCTTGGGCTGGAGTTCAGCTGTATAGCTGTAGAGAGTAGAGATGAAGGGCAGGGCCAGGTTAAAGCAGATGAAAGGGTGGACATTTGCGTGAAAATGTGAGTAGGTCACATTAGCAGCGGATCGAATACAAGCTGAAACCCATGCAACAGTCAGGATGTTGCTGTTGGTCCCTTGATACACATACCTGGTGGTCAGATGACAACTGGGTGGGGCCCATCCCAGTCATGAGGTCCATGTAGAGGTGTTGCATCCCTTCCTCAGTTTGAAGTATGTGATAAGTTCTCTGGCTTCATTTTCCTGATATGATTTTTAAATATCCATGTGCTCACATGGTCACAATTTATCTTGGTAAGTATCTAGACAGTGCTCTTCTTACCTTTAGGAGTAAGGTGCCTCATAGATGGTGTTGAGCCGACGGTGTGTATGAATACACCAAGGCGTAGCCCCATCCCCTTCTTTGTGTTGGCATTCAAAATGGAGTTAAAAAAACTGCTTGTAAAATGGAGTTTCTCAGGGCAAAGCACAACCTCAAACACCACTGTTTCTCACAGTGTGGACTAACTTGGCCTGGTCTCAACAGTGGTACAATGGCATCTAGTTTAGAATGGCTTCTGTTCTCCTTTGTGTGAAACCCATCCGCCACACGCAAGCCCAGACCTGTTCTCGCCACCCTAGCAGACAGCAAGAGGCAAAGACAGAAATGGCGAGGAGGATTTGAAGCAGACACACCCTCACTCTACACTCACTTTATTGAGCACAGTGAAATGCCAAGTCCTCCTGAGTTCTGTGAGGGAGATGGACTCACTCTAGTCAGGACAGCAGCTTCAAAGCCTTGGATAAATCAGGAATGGGCCTGGGTCACAGTTAGAGTTACTATTCCCTGTCAGCACCATGAACATGATGCCTATGTTATCAAGAGGCAGCGTCCCACTTCCTTATTGGACCCACTGTCCATGGCGGCTTGTTCATGTCACAGCATGTGATGGATGTGAAAAGCCATCATGCATCCTTAAGCAAATCCTACATCACAGCGGAATCACTTTCACCTTCTATAGGATGAAACAGATCTGACAGGTTTTCTGCTCTGGCTAATGTCCCACAGATGGGCTGTGGGGAGAGAGCTAGGCTTCTCTGCATCTCACTCTAGAGTGGCAGATGTCTGCCTCCCCCAGCATGAGCAAAGTGAGGGTGGGGCTGTCCTTTGCATCCTCTACAGAACCAAAGACTTCCTAAATAGAGCCTCTTCCGGAACCCACTGCTCAGCTCCCTGGGATGGGGAGACTGCCTGCCTCACCCCTGAAGCTTAATTAAAATGAAGATGAAGTGCTCTCCATGACGGGTCACGCTTGGTGGCAGTCACTGTGCCAAGGACCCGGCAGGTCCTCTGATGTTGAGAATTCTTTTCCAGCCTCTGCACTGGCTTAGCTTCCTCTGGGAGCCTCATTATAATTCCTTTGGTAATTAAAACAACAGATGTTATAATTAAAAGGCTCCTCATTAAATCACAAATAACTGAAGCTTGAGGTGGGGCCTCATGGAACCGGTGTTGTCACCAAGTCACCTTTAGAGGGAATAAAGAGCAAGTGATGGGGGAGGGATCACAGGCCTAGTCCTACAAAAAGCAGTCAGGCAAGGAGTTCATGAGATACCTACAGAGCTGCCTGGGGAAATCCCACCGAGGCTCTGGGCTCCCAGGGAAGGATGGAGCTGGGCCCCCCAAAGTCCCCTTCCGATAGTTAAAGGAATTAGCCCAATAGGAGGAGCCTTAAGGGTGGTATCTTTCTTGCTCATTGCTTCCTGATGAAGCTCCCAACACAACTGAAGACTTGGGTGAGGAAGGGCGTAGTACCAGAGAGGAGTTCAGGACGGTGCATGGTTCTTGTTCTGCTTGGACACTGACTTTCTCAGTGTCCTTGAGCAAACCTTGCCACCAAACCACAATGCCATACTCTGGGAAAGGTCGAAAATAGCGCACTGGATGCTCGCAAACCCTCTAGCTTGTGTCTGGAGGACGAATGGACAGATGCATGAGAGCTGGACCACTGGGACTGTGGGAAGGTACCTGCAAACAAAATCTCATGAAGGAGCCCCCTGAATACAGCTTTGGCTCACAGCCAATTTCTCGTGTGTGTGTGTGTGTGTGTGTGTGTGTGTGTGTGTATGTTTGTGTGTGTGTATGTTTGTGTATGTGTCTGTATGTTTGTGTGTGTGTATGTGTGTGTATGTATGTGTATGTGTGTGTGTGTGTGTGTGTGTGTGTGTGTGTGTGTGTGTGTGATGTGTGTACAGTGGGAAATGCTGAACACTGGGATCAAACTCTCACACTGGATGGTGATGCTGTCTTCAACCCCATCTCCCTGTTTTTTGGGTCTGGCCAAGTTTCTGGCATGGAGGGAGCTATAGAGAGTTCAGAGAAGTAATAAGATGTTCTTATTGAGCTAGCCTGGTCTCAGCCCTTCACTGAGGCAGAGGAGAGCGAGCGCCATGTTGCTTTCTATCTCCTGTGCCTCTTCCCAGACTTGTCCTCAGGCTGCTTTCGTTTTCTACCAGCCTATTTCCCTAATGTCAACAGAGGGCAATGAGCCTGGCCACCACCACCAAGTTGTCTTGAGTACTTAGTGATAGAATAGTAAAAGCAAATGTTTCTGTAGAACTCATCACACTGCAAGAACATTTGAGAACTTTATGTTCATTCATTTCACCCTTATAACAGCCTTATGGTGAAGCATGATGGTTAGCCTTGTCGGCTCGACACAACCGGGAATTGCCTGGGAAAGAATCACAATGACTGCCTTAGTTATTGATCTATTGCTGTGTGAAGGCACCATTATCAATGCAACTCTTATAAAAAAAAAAAAAAAAAAAAAAGGAAAGCCTTTAACCGTTGGGCTTGCTTACTGTTTCAAAGAGGTTAGTCCATGATGATCATGACAGGAAGCAGACAGACATGCTGCTAGAGCAGCTACAAGCTTTACATTCTGATCCACAGACAACAGGCAGACGGGGGGGGGGGGGCGGGGGGGGGGGGAGGCTGGGTCTGGTATGGGCTTTTGAAATCTCATGGCCCACCCCAAGTCACACACTTCCTCCAACAAAGTCACACCTAATCTTTCCCAAAATAAATGGCACTAACTGGAGACCAAACATTCAAACCTATGAGCCTATGGGGCCATTTTCATTCGAACCATCGCAATAAAGGATTGCTTACTTTGGGTTGACTTGTGAGCATGTCGGTGGGGGATTGTTTTAATTTAATTAGTTGATGGTAGAAGACTCAGTCCACCGTGAGAGGCACTATTCCCTACCCAGTGCTTCCTGGGTTGTGTAAGAGTGGAGCAATCAAGCTGAATACAAGCAAGCAAGGGACCCTGTGTACATTTAGCTTGCTCTGCTCTTGATTATGGGCATGGTGTTACTAGCTTCTGCAAGCTCCTGCTGCTGGGACTTCCTTATAACAATGGAATTTAACTTGAAATTGTAACCCAACATAAAGCCTTTTTTCCCCCTAAGTTGGTTTTGTCCAAATATTTTAACACAGCAACAGAAATAAAACCATAATAGAGAGTAAATGGAAGAATGACTAGAAAACTTGGGGGTGGGGTATAGAGTCTGAGAAAGGTGGGGTCATGGTCAGGCAAATAAGGGTCCAGACAGTGGTGGGGTACTGCTACAGGGAGCCGTCACGTACACAGGCCCTGCCTGATACCATCCGCTGCCATCTTTGCCATCTCTGAGGCTCCCCCTTAGCGCAGACCCTGCCCACATATCATAAGGTGTGTAAGGACTCGATGAGTCAGGCCACTATGGCGATCTCACTAGCCCAGAGACATAGCAAGGCATATCAGACTGTTTTATCCCGAGGGCTCTCCACAGTGTCCCTAGTCTAGTGCTATGTCCAGCACTTAGAAAATCCCTCTAGAAATATTGGTTGCTTGGTAGATTGATATTGTTGATTACATGGATGGATGAGTGAACAGGTGAATGGAGGGATGGATGGACCAATGGGTTACTGGGGAGACATGGATGGATTGATGAATGAGTGAGCCGATGTGACAATGTGTGAACATCTCTTATGTGCTAGATACTGCATATGTCCTGTAATATTGGCCTCAATATCCCCATTCTTCAGACAGAAAAGTACAGATAGAGTGACTTGCCTACGTGGCAGCATTGGCATTTGAACCCTGGAATGGTCATCTCCCAAACTCCTCATCCTACTTTGTGATTCTGCTCTGTGGAAGTTGACTTGAGTTCCTCGGCTCTGTTTAGATGAGGTCTGCCCATCTCTATGTGCCTCCATCACGTGGCTGACAGGTATCCGTGCACAGGATGTCAAGTGCTCAACACTGGAAACAGGCATGGTCTCTACCCTGGATGAATCTTGTGCCTAGAGACACTGGCTGCAAAGTGAAGAAATGCTGGGATTGGTCGATGTGCAGGGTCAGGGGAGACCAATACAGAGTCTGAAGCCCTGCCTACTGCATCTGAAAGACCTTGGTATCTGAGACAAAGTCCGATAAAGAAAAGAAGGGCACTCCAGGTAGAGGGGACAAAACTTACAAAATCGAGGTTGTGCAAAGAGCCTTGGGTGTGGGCTTCTTGCTAGTAGCAACAATGGAACATTGTGGAAGGGATGGTGGATGAAGCAGAAAGGGATGCTGAGGCCAAGTGGTGAGACTTTAAGTACCAACCCAGGAAGACAGAGGCTATCAGAGCTGGGGAATGCCATGCTCAGACAGGCAATAAGAACGCTCAATCAATACTCAGGGTGATGTGGTCAGAAGCTGGGAGACCTGGGGCATGTATAAAGGGTCGGTTAATCTTTTGGACTACGAAACTACACCGATGCTCAGGATGGAATACTCTGTAGACCATTTCCAACCCCTGGTTGCATATGTAGTGAACTCAAGGCCCAGAGACGGGTGGCAAGAGGCTCAAGGTTGAGCAGAAACCAGCTCAGCAGCCTCAGGAACTGCAGAATCTCAGCATGTCTGGGAGGTTGGTGTCAAATGATGCTCATAAGAAACTTTTCTCCCTTGAGGACAATGAAGCACAAAAGGAGGGGGCGAGTGCTTGACAGCAGCTCTGATTAAAGTCAAATACAATGTTCTCAATAATACAGGCTGCTGGTGCCCCAGAGAAGTGAATGACACAGACTACAGTAACTCTGGGCCAGGCGGGGAGAGAAGGCGGCTCCCAGGAGACTGAGTCAGAGGCTGCCAGGGGAATGGAGGCTTCAAACCTCCTTCCATAGAGGAACTTTCTTGGCAACCCCATGGCTTCTTACTGCCCTCCTATGGTAGGGAACCATGTGTCCTCTGTGCCCTGGCCAGGGGAGTGTATACTACAGATTATCATCAATGCAAGTTCTGCTGCGTGATTCTCTTCGATACTATGGCTAGAATCCAGGATGTCACACATGACAAACAGGGTCTCCACCACTGAGCTTTACCCTAGCCATGGGACGTGCACACAGATTCAGTTGCTCTTACAAACCATAACATTACACAGATACTCAGAATGGAATGATGTGGAGGTGACCTCTGATCTACTGGAAAGAGATCTTTTCTTTTGTGTCTCCTCCTTACGAGGTCACCACTTCCTTCACAAGGGTCCACGAAAATGACCTTACTTCTCTCCGTGGTGCCATAACTTGGACTTTAGGCTGCTACAGAGGAATTTGGGGGATGGGGAACAGATGTTCTGTTCATAGGAGAGGGGCACTGGGAGCCTGCACACGTGTTTCCTAGCACTGATGGTGGCAGGCCTTTGCAGAGTCCACTGTGCTCCCTCACCTCCCAGGTACAGGAGTAACACAGCCTGGGCAAACGGCACAGTGTGGGCCACGTGGCTGACAAGCTGGTGGTGTCTGCACAGGCCAGCTCCCCTCCCCTGGTCTCTATCTGTTTTTCTACAAAGTGGGAAGAATGCCTTCTAGGTCACTCTGTGCATAAAAGGGCATTATGCTTGCACAGATATATTCTCCTTTTCATGTTTTTATTAATAGTTAGACTGTTCACATCCTAGGTCACTCTGAGTCCACCTGAATACATCTTGGTGTAGCCATGCATCTAGGTGCCCCAGCTTCTCAAAGGGTGTTGGCTGTAGACTACTGTTGGAGTTAGAGGCCACTCAAGCCTTGCCACAGGCTCCTTTCCTGGAAGTTAACACAGGGCAGTTGCCTTTCCTGAGACCAGCAAGAGATACCTTCCTCTCTCTAGTCAGCAAAATCTTGATAAGGAGACCATGAGAGTGATTTTATATTACCTTAGCTGTACTCTAATGAGATGTAAGCATGCTGCTGGCCCCACCCACACTCAAGGGACAGGACTGCAGAGGAAAAGTTCATGGCAGAGGGGTTGCTTTAGGGTGTGTATTAATTACCTTTCTATTTCCAGTACAAAACACCATGACCCAGGCAACTTATAAAAAGAAAGCACTTACATTTTGGAGCCACACTCTTCCAGAGGGCTAGTGTTCATGACTGTCATGGTGGAGAGCAGGGCAGCAGGGAGATAGGCATGATGCTGGGGCAGCAGCTGAGAGCTTATGCTTTGATCCATAAGCCCGAGACAGAGAACTAACTGGAAATAGCTCGGGATTTTGAAAGCTCAAAGCCCTCCCCCTGGTGACCCACCTCCTCTTCCAAGGTTAAGGGCCTCAATCCATCCAAGAAGGAAGCTGTGTGTTTAACTTTTCTCGCCTTCTCTGGTGCTTATCTATGTGCACAAAGCCTTTTTTGGGGGGAGGGGCTGTGCACACACTTCATTCTACAGGGAAGAAGAGATCTCCATGCCATGCCCTTTCTGAAGCTCTTTGAACTTACCAAGGGCAGGGGTCTTTGATAGCAAGCATAGTGTGAGCTGTGAGCTGTGAGCTGTTTCTTTTGCAAGAGTGACAGGGTGCTGGCTGGCTGGTGTCTTGTAGGTTGTGTGGGAGCAACATGCTAATGGAAGCAGACCCTCTTGCATCCTTCTCCCATTACCTCATGTTCTGTGGCTTCTTCTAAGAGCTCTTGCCAGATCTTTCTGTAGCACAGATGTCTGCTCCCAGACAGGACACATTGTCTTTTTTTGTTCAGGAGTTACACTCCTGGCACCAATGTAGGGCTTGCTGTCAGTGTGTCCCAAGAGCAGGCCATCTAAAGAAAGTATGCTGGGGACACTATCATTGTCCCTTTGGATGTCACTGAATGGTGTGACCTTTGGTAGCAGGTTCTTGACCCTTTATTTTTGCTCTAGGGTAGTGCTCTATAGCATTTCCCCACATGATTAAAAACTTCCCTCTTGGGGTAAGACTTACTAAAACACAACACGTTAAAGGGGTTGGTGGTTGTGAAACAATAGGTTATTTTAATACAGGATGGTTACAGGGAGGTGAAACAGCAGAGTGTCCAGAGGGAAGATATAACATTCCATCCGGGAAGGAAAGCACTCTCCATCCTGGAGGCAAACAACTCAGTGAGTTCAGGAACTGCCTGAAACGGAACACATTCACTTGGTCATGCGTGTAGAAGCAGTCAGGACTGTTGGGAAACACTCTCAGGTAAGCTATGCTACCTAGGAGATTCTCAGACAAGCTGAGCTGCAGGGAAGAACCAGAGATAAGCTGAGCTGCCAGGAGAAGCCTGACCGAGCTGAGGACCTACAAAAGACACTCTCCAACCTGTTGAGCTGCCCGCAGGCTGTGCAGTGTGCTCCAATGTTCCCAGCTTTTGTAAACTGTCATCCATGCTGTTGTGGGATTTGGTAAGACAGCCATTTGGGTCATTTCTGTTCCTGCAAGTAACCCCAGTAAAACTTATTGGTTCACCCAGTTAGAGTTTGGTGATGTCTGAACTTGGGCGTGTTGTTGGTTTTATGGGGAGGTTTATTCATGTCTCCTTAGGAACGGTGTCACACAAGAAATCACAGAACAATATCTCAGCTGAAGAAAATAAACCACTATGAACAATACCAGCTGGCATTGTGGAAACCGTAAGGCTGACCCACAAGGAACTGAGCAGGTTGCCAGAGAGAAGAGAAGCCCAAACCCTGGCCATTTCAGCAGGAACAACCAGACCTTGCTTGCTGCTGGGGTCTAACTACCATGATCTCCTCAGGGAAGCCTCACAGAGAAAGGGGATACTTGTGGAGGGCCCCAGGGAGCCACTATCAGAGCCAGGTCATAGCAGGGATGCTGTGCCCTGCAAGCTTAGTATACAGTGACCGTGTGAAGCAAAGGAACATGCCACCTCCTGTCCAGATGACAACTTTTACTTGCCACATATCCCTCAAGTAGAATTTTTTTTTACTTCTGTCGCTTACGAGGACAGAGAGATGGCAGACACTAGCTAGACTACTAATCTATTTGCAGTTGGGTAAATATTAGTGAGGGTTTGAGGGTAGGGGCACAGGCCCACCACTGCCTTGGTGGGGGCAAGGCTGTGCCAAGCTACCATGCACAATTGTGGCTGAGTTCATGGGCAACAGCAGTGTGCAGGCTGTGGGTGGGTTACAGGCTCAGTCTGAGGCTGAGATCAGCTTTTTTCTTTGGGTATGTCCGACTGGTCTGGTGGCTAAGGTGGTGACTTAATTCAAGGCCATGGTCAGGATTTGATTTGCAGCCCACACTAGGATCTACCCATGACCAGGTCAGGGTTGGGGTCGATGCCCCTTCTTTCCTTTGGGAAAATTTATGGTGCTGTAGGGAAGGTGTGGAGATGGGCTGTTAGATAGGAGCCTGCTCTGCCCCGATGTCACTCCTGAGCATGGAGTTACAAGCCGAGAAGCCAAGATCTCAGAGACCAATCCTTGCATAACTCAGTGCCTCGGTTTCCCAGCCCTTTCAGCTTCCATGTCCCAGGTCTAGGTTCCCTTGAAGGGCCTTGTCTCCTAGCATGCCTGGTACAGACAGGCAGAGGGTTGGCCAGACACTAGACAGGCTCCTAATGCCCAAGAAGGTGAGTCATGGTGGAATCCATCAATCAAGGTGCTTGGCTTCCATCCTGGGTCAGTTTACTTGCTTGGGTTGGGATTTATGACCAGTATGGGGTCGGGGAGTTCCTCAGACTGCCTCTGACTGGAGTCCTCATGTGCTCTGAGCTTGATGATGGCGGGTAGCATGGGGAGGCTTCCTGACAGAAGTGGTATTTATACCTCTTGATAAGACTGGAAGGCAGTGAGGCTGGAACCTTGCCTCACAAGAGACATACAAAAAAACCTGGCAAAAACTATCTAAAGCCTTTTCTAGATGTTGCTTTACTTCAGACATAATATTTTGATCGTTTCCACATAAGATGAATCAGAAACATATGCATTAATTTCCCCTTAAAACACACACACACACACACTTGTTGTACTTGGCAAAATGCAACCCAAGATTTGATGAATGTAAGGCAGCTGAAGGCTTGTGTGAGATCCAAGACCAGGAGGTCTCAAAAGCTGGAGCAGCTTGCAGCTTGTACCTGGAAGCCACTTCCCTGACTCACACATGGCAGGGAACTTGAGATAAAATTCTCTGACCCAAATGACCTTGATGAAGACATCCTAGCACCCTCAAGCTCAAGTCTAAATTCAAATGTCAACGCATCCTTTCTATGGGATATCCAGGCACTAGCCGAGTCCATCCAGGCTAAAAAGGTTCATGCCTTGGAAAAGATGGATACTTTATTCCCCTGAATTTGATATCTGTTCTTACCTTTCTCCTTCCATGTTGTGTCTCTGATGCAGGTGGTCCTCATACTTGTTGTAATTTTAGTGGTTTTCTGTAGCAATTTCCTCTGAAATCAATAGTTGGATAACTCCATCCTGGAGGGAAGCTCTTTAAGACTCAGGAAGTAAACAACTCACAAGTCTCAGGGAGTGTTCCTGAAACTTATCAGAATCTCAGGTGTTCCTACCCCCGTGTCCCCTCCCCCCATCCCAGGTTATATAAACACTAAGGACTGCTTCAGAGAGAGAGGACTGTGCTCTGTCCAGTTACGAAGAGCCCTGGGGTTTGAGGTTTGGTGAATCATTATGATTTAAGTAATGCAGCTGCCTTTGAATGGTCCATGCTTTTATAATTAATCCCTCACTCACACCACTGTAAGTGACCCCTTGCTTTGCCTGTCTTTGGTTCCCTATGTGGGGTGGGTGGATGTTCGTTCATTTCTTCCTAGGAATAGTGCCACTCAACCAGTGTGAAATGACTTCCATGGGCTCGTGTGTTTTAATACTTAGCCTGCAGGTGATGGTGATGCTCTGAAAGGTTGTGGAAACTTTTGGAGGTGGAGCATCCCTAGAATAAGTGAGTCGCAGGGGATAGGTCTTGATGTTTGATAGTCAAGCCCTACCCTACTTCCTGCACACTTGCTGTCTGCCTCCTTCTTTCCTTCCTTGCTTCCTTCCTGTTTCCTTTCCTCCTTCTCCTCTTTCTTCCTCTCCATCCTCCTCCTTCTCCTTCTTTTTCTTCTTCGTCCTCTTCTTCACTCCTCCTGCTCACCTCCTGGTCCACCTCCTCCTATTTGTATGTATATAATGTCAATTGTGTTGTGTGTGGTGTATTTGTCTGTGTCTCTGTGTGTGAGGGGGTTATGCACACCTGTGTGTACCCACATGCAAGTCAGAGGAGGACACTGTGTGTCTTTTATTCCCTCTGCCTTAGTCCCTTGGGACAGAATCTCTCACTAAACTTCAAGCCCACTATTTTTGTTGAGTAGTCTGGCAAAGCAAGCCATGATGGTCCTCCTGTCTCCACCCCATTTTTAATGAAGACATTGAGTATTTGAACTTAGATCCCTATTCTTATATAGATATGGAATGAGTCTTCTTACTTCAATTAACCCAATTTAAAAAATTCTTCACTGAAACTCTCTTCTAAGTGATTCTAGGTTGTATCAAGTTGACAATTAATCTAAATACTATTTATGGTGATCAGTTCTCCCCAGACAGAGCAATCTGAGAGAATGTCTCCATGGTCTGGCTTTGGAAGCTACACACCATCCCTTCAGCCATGCCATAAGTCAGTATTGATGTAATGTCCATGTGAAAAGGGATCATACAAGGCCAGGGAACCAGGCACTGAAGATCAGAGGAAGCCACCTTGGAGACGGAAGGTTCTGTTTCCAAGGTAGGATTTACTCATCTGATAGGCTGTTCCATAGAGGCAGCAAATCACCCAGATATTCTCTGTTGCCCCTCTCATTTCACCAGCAGTGGCTTCTCTGAACGAGGCATGCCCACTGGGACTGTCTCAACCCTGAGGAGGGACTACAGCTTATAATATAGCCACTAGCCTGTATCTCAGTCTCAAAGAGCAACTCCCGAATGCATAGTGTAGGAGTTAAGGGCACTTCAGTATTGAAGGAGAGTGGGTAGAGATGCCTTAGGTAATGCAGAGGACCCTGGGGATGCAGAAGACCCTGGGGTAGTAGGATAAAGGATTGATTAGGAGTTGGGAAAGCCATATGTTCCTGCTATGAGCAAGGGGCAGGGAACCCTAGGGTATGAAGGGCCAGAAGGCTGAGTGGGTGGGTTGCTCTGGAGCTAAGTAACTAGTCACTTACTAAGCTTTGAGTTCTGCTCCTTGGATGAAAGGAGTTTCTGGCTCAGTTTGGGCGAGCGTCGAGCACTGCCTACCTCACTGGAGTGACATGATGATACTAATTCACATCCCAGGTCAGCCATGGACCATGTGCATTTCCAAATTTATCTTGCTACTTCTTCTGAATGCTCCTTGGGCTCCAGTTTCCATCCCTATCATTAGCTGCAGCCATAAATGCAGGGCACAAGTAATTTCCACCTTTCAGAATGTAGGTCCTAGCATAGGTTTGGGGAGGTATAGGGAGGGCTTCTTGTCTAAACTCAGTGTGTTAGAAAACTAAGCCACAGGAAGTGTACTCTGTACTCAGCCTGGGGGTGACAACAGCAAATGCTCAGCAAATTATGATGTTAATGCTGCTGTTACCACAGTAGGTGTGACCTTAAATATCAACCACGAGGGGATCTTCTCACAGAACAAGCAGCTAGAATGCTGGCGCAGGGGGTGGCAGATAATACCTAGGGAAGGGAGAACCCAAGGCACCTGAAATAAAAACCCAGGATCCAAGGAAATAGAATCCACCTCAAGAGGAGTTGGGTCCTAGTAATGGCCAGAGACAAGACAGGGTCTTCCACACGGGGCGAGTCTCTCATCACTGAGAGCATGCAAGGAGGGCATGAACAGTCTTGGTAGAGATACATACCTTGAGGAGTATGGCAGGTGGAGTGTGTGTGTGTGTGTGTGTAAGCATGCATGTGTGCGAGCTCGTAAGGCCAAAGAGAGTTTCTTCCTTCCACTGCTGGGGGTGGGGATGGGAAGGGACTATCCTTCTTGCAGATTGAACGTTGAAGTTCTGAGCCTTGGAGTCCATCACCAAAGGACCAAGTTAAACTGGACTTTGGACTTGTCCTCAGTCTTCTAGCAGCAGCATTGGGAAGCGAGGGAAGGGGGCTGGAGCCAACGTTTGAGGGGACTCCACAGCTCTAGTGAACAGAGGGGGAAGGCGTTAATTAACGCACAGATTGTCAGTCATGGGGAACAGCACCAGGGCTTAGAATTGCTTAATAAGAGCCTTTGTTACACTGGTTGGCCTTTGAGAAGGCAATATTGATCGAGAATCCCTGGCCCGGAACTAATGGAATATTCACCCCCAAATTGCAGTGGCTGATTACTACAAGGACATCCCTTTTATTGTTACTTGGGAAATAGCTGGTGGGGTGTGTGTGTGTGGAAGAGAGGAAGCAGCAGCGGCTGTGGGAGGAGAGAGGGAGAAGGAGGAGAATGAACTGCAGGACAGGGAGTGAAGTGGAGCCTCCCCCGCCCGACAGAACCACATACGAAGAGCTAGAGAAGACCTTCATCTTGAAATACAAATTCTCATCTGTGGCAAGAAAGTTCCTTGCTGTCCAGGTGGATGGGGAGGTGTGTGCAGCATGTAATTTTAATGACAGAGCTTTCCCTATGTTAGTCTGGGGAATAAGCCGTTATGAATTCATTCCTCTCTGTGTGCCTCCCTTCCCGCCGGCAGTATGATGATAGTGTGCCTGAAATGATCTTTATTTGAATAATCCAGGGCAATACCTTGGGGATGTCTATTGAAGCTCTTACAGGAGGAAATGGGTCCAGGCGTCCCAGGGCTGTGCAGGGCTCTACTTCTGTGATGTGAACATATGGCGATATCTCCTACTGTCCCAAAGGGCAGTGTTTGTCTCCTGGTGATGGTGCATTTTGCTAATGTCTAGCTGGCTGATGGCTATTCACCTCACACCTCCAGCACAGCACAGCCGGCCACAAGACTGTGTGAGCAATGGGGAGCACAGAAACTGGGGTGCTCACACCACCAAAGAGGTTCTTGGAGTGAGTGCTCCACCCTCTTTGAATTTGAGCTCCAAGGATGAGCATGAAGGATCCTAGCGGAGAGGGGTGGAGAAAGGGACAAAGCGAAAACACAAGGAACAGCGTGATGTCTTCCAGACACATCAAGGGTTTGGTGCAGCACAGGTGGATACAGCTGGCCACAGGGCTGAGACTCACAGAGAGGGCTGTCATCAGAGGTTTGAGCACACGAGGTCAGGTTGGGGGACATGGAGAGAGAAGTCCGGAATGATGTACTGATTTGGGAAACTGAGCTTTTGGTGAGAACGCGGATCCACAGTATGTGTTGTCAGAAGTAGCGCATTAGGTCTTGGCTGTGCTATGTGAGGTTTCAGGAGATGGCCAGGAGGCTCAGAGGATGAGTTTGGATGTGTGCATGTGTATGTGTGCAGAGAGCACACGAGAAGGCATTCGGTGGCCCAGGTGGGAGCTGCCAACAATAACACTGAGATCAGGGCGGCAGCCGGAGGTGATGGAACTGTGCCTGCACGCACGCATGGTGAAGATTCCTCATGAGAGGCAACCCACTTATTTAACAAATTCCCGGTTCTGCACACTTACCAGGGAGAGGGGCGGCCGGGCTTTTAATGGCAATTTATCTCAATGTGGGACTTTTACACCTCAATTTATCATTGTCTCTGACAACTCTTGGACTAATCTGTTGCTCTGTGTCTTTCTTGCTGCTGTGAATCCCAGAAGGATCGAAGGGAATTGATGTACATAAAGATCTGAATTTCAATTAATGCAAGCCAGTGCTAATTTTCCAGCACGTAGCCCAGAAACGTTCTCATTCACTGCAAATTTGTTGAGGCCGTTCCTCCAGGGAAAATACACACATAGACTCCTTTTTTTTTCTGGCATCAAATTCATCACAGAGAACATTCAGGGTGGACTGGGTCACTCTTTGCCCCCTCCCCGGCTGTTTATTGTAGCTGGGCTATGAGGAGCAGCTTCAGCATCTCGGTCTCTCCCTTACCTCTGGAATTCTCTATGCCCTGGAGTTAGGGTCTTCTGTGTATGGATCTGGAAAAGGAGCCCAGGCCTTCAAGACAAGGGAGGTTCTTAGCTGGGATCCTGGCCCAGTACCTGCCTTTGCCTTAAATGAGGCCATTTCTCAACCCCCGGGATTGGGGACTTGGCAGAGGGGCCAGGACAATAGGTTTTCCTTGGACGCTGGGTCCTGGTTCCCACAGCTTTAGCTCTGGAAAGAAACATAGTCAAATGGGGAAAAACACTTGCACAGCTCCTCGATTGTGTGTGCCAGGCACGCCCTCACATCGACATCCACTAGCTCAGTGGCCTTGCACTTGGCAGGATCCACCTCAGCCTACTCAAGGAGCTGCTCCCAGATCTCTCACTGCTGTGCCTGTAAGCAGCTCTTGGTTTGCCAGGGATGCCAAATTCCCACAGGCAAAGGCAAGGCTGCCAGGGTGCAATCGTGCAGAGTCTCCACAAAGATACCCAGAAGGGTAGGTGAAGGCAAGCTGTGTTCCACCCCACACCCAACTCCATGCACTTAGCTCTGTGTGTGTGTGTGTGTGTGTGTATGTGTGTGTGTGTGTGTGTGTGTGTGTGCTCGTGCATTAGCAAATGCACAGTGAAGAAGCCATCTCTGCCCTAAAGCACCTTGGCAAATACTGCCCCCAAGAGGCTGTGTCTTCTCAGAGGGTGGCTCTGCACACCAGCCTTCCAGATAGTCTCTTCATGCCATTTGGCACAAAGGCACTGTGCACCTGCCTTCCCTGGGCTGCTGCAGCTGAGAACACCCCTTCCCATAGCCCTGAGGTGGTTCTGAGTGCCAGAGCAAGGCCTCCCCGCCAAGCCAGACACCGAGGAACTTCCCAGACAGGCTCATTAGCATCCCTGGGTCAGGCTGGGTTGGCAGGAGTGAAACTTTGTCTAGATTGCCTTGGTCTGACTTAAAGAAATGTTCAACATCTTTAGGCATCAGGGAAATGCAAATCAAAACTACTTTGTGATTTCATTTCACACCCATCAGAATGGCTAAGATCAGAAAGACAAATGACAGCTCATGCTGGCCAGGATGCAGAGTCAGGAGAGCACTCCTCCGTCGCTGGTGGGATTGCAAATGTGTACAGCCACTATGGAAATCAGCGGTTCCTCAGCAAGGTGGGGATTGCTGTACCTCAGGGTCCAGCTAGCATGCTCTCCGGCATATTCTCAAGTGACGCTTCATCCTACCACGGAGACACTTGCTCCAGCGCGTTCACTGATCCCTCCTCTACTCACAATATCCAGAAACCTGAAACAACCTAGACGTCCCTCAACAGATGAATGGCTAAGCGTGGCACACTTACATAATGGGGTATAACTCAGCCATTAAAAAAATGAAATCTGCCGACAGATGGATGGAACTAGAGAGAAGAATTATCCCGAGTGAGGTAATCCAGACCCAGAACGACAAATATGGTGTGTATTCACTGACATGTGGGTATTGTCTGTTGTCAACGATAGCCAATCTACAACCAGAAGAACTAAGTATAGAGTAAGGGATTGGGGTGACAGATAGATCTCCCCATGGAAAGGAAAAAGGTTAGGTAGTTATAGATGGATGGGGGTGGGACTGGAGTGGGAGAATCAAGGGGGGAGGGAGAAAAAGAGGGTGAAGGAAGGAAGGAATATGAGGGGAGACAGCTAAAAATAAGGGCCATTTGAGGGGTAATATGAAAACCTAATACAGTAAGTAGACGCTTTGTACAATACATACATATACCAGCGGACTCTAAGTGAAATCACCGTGTGACAGGGAGACAAAGCCCCAGCTGGACATCTCTTGTCACCAAATGAAGTTTCCAGCACCGGGACTGGGTTGCATTTAATTGAATTGCTGGCCAAAGAGGCCTCATGGGAGCCTCTAAATAACCCAGGCTGCTAATGATGAGGAAGCGTTTCAGGTCAGTGAGTGTTCTATTTGGTGGATACTCCTTCCCAAGGTTACCGGTGATTTTGATACCTGTGGAGGGCCAGATCAGTCGAGGCTTTCCCTGAGGCCCTGATGTATGGGGACGGAGCATAGGTCCTTCTCACAACCAGGACTATGCTCAGCACAGCCAGCAACGGCCTGGGGCCAGAGCTTCTCCCTGACAGCCTGGTGTACAGAGGAGAGACATAGCTTCTTCTCTAAAGCTCGTTATAAGCTTGGCAGAGCCAGCAATGGCCTGGGGCCAGGGCCCTGGGGGAGCTGTGGCTCCAGATCTCGAGAACCCAACTCTTCTCACCATAAAGGGCTGTCCCAAGGCTGCTGTTCTGTGCTCTCCTGTCATGCTTCTGAGACAATCCCCTGTCCCCTTTGTGCAACACTGCTTGATTAGGTTCCTGCCAGCGTCTTCCTGTTGTATTATTGTCCTTTGCTGACACTGTCCCACTTTTCATTTCTAGAAGATTGTATATATAAAGTGCTGTGTTTCTTAACAAACTTGCT
>OU015755.1:100377770-100388714 GCA_907169655.1 Acomys percivali | reverse complement strand
TGGCTCCGGATGGAACTTGGGGTGCCAACCCAGGCACTGGAGCCGTCTGCTCAGAATCCCTGCCGATGTCCCATCTGCTTTTCCTCTGAGGTCTCCCCTTTTCCAGCCACTATTTGATGCTTTCCCTTTTGAGGTTCCTGGGATTTTTGCAGACTACTCTACCAGTGATGTTTTCCTTCTGGATAATCAAAGGGGCTGTTCTAGATGCTTGGGTCTTAATTTGCACTGTGACTGATTTAGCAGTTTAAGGAGGTCGAGCCACCAGCAGATCCCTAGTGTCCTGGTTTCTTTTCCTGTTGCGATCAATATCCTGACAAAAGCAACACAAGGGAGAAGGGTTTGTTCCCCTCATCGCTCAAGATGTAGCCCACCAAGGTGGAAGAGACATGGCAGCAGGAGCTTGAAGCCGCTGGTCACCATGCACGTAGCATCCAGGACCAGGAAGCAGAGAGCTGTGAACGCAAGCATGCTGGCTTTCAGCTCACTTTCATCCTTTAAACATGCTAGGGGCCTGGAGGGAGGCTCGGTTGTCAACAGTGAGCACTGCTTTTACAGTGGAGTGAAGGTTGGTTCCCAGAACCCACTGCAGGAGGCTGACAATGCCTATAACTCCAGCTCCAGCGGATCTGACACCCTCCTCATGTCTCCTCAGACACCTGCAGTCACGTGCACATCTACCTCTTACCTAAGTACATAATTAAAAACTTAGAAATAAATGAATAAAGAGTCTAGGATAGCCTGACTCAGAGAATGGTCCTCTACAGAAGATATCTTATTCCATATAAATTAATATGATCATAATACTCTCCCATGGGCATTCCCAGAAGCCCATATCCTAGGTGACTATAGATTTTGTTAAAGTTGACAATTAGCCAACACACCTAGAAGTGAGAGCACAGAGCAGTTCACAATCAGGGCTATGGAGGGGGAGCAGAAAGACTATCTAGGAGGCAGAATGTAAAGACAAATGTACAGGCTATGGTGCCTGTGGGCTTCCCATGGGAAAAAGCAATGAGGCTAGAGGAAGAGTTCAAGATTAGCTATTTCCAACAACTCCCTTGAGCTGGGGGATAAGGGAACGTCTTAAGCTGCCTAGTTCTTGGCCTTGAGTTGACTTATTCGGGGTGGGGAATCTTTGGCCTCATGGCTTGGTGGCTGAGGGCTAATAGATTGTAGATTGTTGAGTTTACACATAGGGCCTTTGGCTGTCTGCTAGAGTCAGCTGACCTTAGGAGGGCAACCTCTTTCTAGGTTTCTTAAGATCCTTAAATGTGAGAGCCTGGGGTATACAGAGGAGAAAAAATGATCATAGTGATAGGATCAACGCGGGAATGGATGCACCCAGCAGGGAAGTAAAGACTCTAAAACAGCACCATGGAAACATGTATGAAATGAGAAGGTAAGGATTTCCTGCCTGCAGAATAGGAGTGGCGGTTCCCGAAGCTTGAGCATCGCTCAAGATCGCTCAAGCCCCCAGCCTTGGCCATCCTGGCTGCTTCTGCCTTCCATCTCGTCAGAGATCTTCCGTGGATGCCCCCACCCCCATCTGCTCCTCTATAGAACCTGAGTGTTAAGACTCTCTGTACAGAGCATGTACAGGCTGCTCAAGATGAGCTTCCTCCAGCCACGATGTCACCCAACAGGTGCTGCCTCTGTTTGCGTAAAACATTTCAGGGCGTAACAGCAACACAGAGGCTCAGGAGCAGGCTGTTTGCCATTTGAAGCTGAGCAAGAGTGCAGCTTCCAAACACATCCTTATGCAGAGATCGTGGCATAATTAGTATAATTATTAGGGGGTTAATGAAGCTGGGAACAGCACATCAAGCACACATTTAAACAAAACCTTTTTTAAAAAGTGGGTGGGGAAATGGTGCCAGCTCCACTTCCACCCTCTCTTTTACAATTGGGATTTCAAAGGTTGTATTTGGTACGTGATAACAGGAACTCGCTGCACGTCCCTGCCCAACTCTGCATTTTACTCCCAGGACATCACTAAACAGGGTGATGTACACGGTTCCTTCACTGTTCCTTATCTAGCCTGTGGCCAGTGCCGGGTAACTATAATCCCGTAGTGTTTCTGGGCTTGGCCCTCCGGTTTCCCTCTGCTGCTGCTGTCCAAGTTAGACAGCTACGTTCTCCCATGAATGATGGCATCACCTTGTTACAAGCCCCAGGCTTCCTTCCTCTCAGGGGCACCCTTTTCTTAGCCTTGGTACCCCCAGGCAGACTCTGAGATAGAAATCCCTATGACAGATACTCATTAGGAAGTATTTGCACAACAATCCAAAAGTGGGTGGAGAGTGGAGACTGGAATGGGAAGAAAACACGTAGGAAGGTGGCCAGGTAAAGCTCCGTCTTAATCAACTGTAGCTGAGGCTCTGAGGGCAGCTTAGGGCAGCTCAGGTCATGCTGGAGTCATCCTGATTGGAACCAGGTGAAGAAGCTGGCTGCTGAGACACATCAATTATAGGTTAGACAGTGCTTTCCAAGCCCTGAGCCAAAGGACCCAAGCTGCTGTTGGATATTTGAATTTTCAGAGGAAAACACAGCATCAGCTGCCAGACACCCACTCTCAAGGCAGTTCGGTCTAAGCATCAGATTGTCCTATGTTCCCTTAAGTGATGTCAAGTCTTTGTGAAGCCGGGTGCGAGGCAGCAGCTGGGACCAAAAGCCCAGACCTAGTGGAAATCAGCTGGAGCAGGCAGGGAATGAGGGCAGCAGTGCCCAGGTCAGACTCCACGCCCCGAAGAGCTTAGGTGTTAGGCGCGGATCACACCCAGTGGTGGTGCCGATCCTACTTCAGCTCCTGCGCATGCGCGGTTAAGGGCACATCAACAATGTTTCTCTTTCCCCCTCCCGCACGGGGTATGATAATGAGGCATTGGCCGGAGGGCCAATCCCCCCTCCCGCACGGGGGAATGTTAATGAGGCATTGGCCGGTGGACCAATCAGCCAGAGACACACCACACTAAGGCCTGCATATAAGCAGCGCGCTCCCGAGGGCTTGGGGTCTTTCGCTTCAGCTTCAAAGGTGCTCCCAATAAAGCGTGATTGAGAAGGATCCTGGTGTCGGCGTCTTTCCTGCAGGCGGGGAGGGCGCGACACTTAGGCAGTGGCAAACAGGCGCGGGCATCCTGTTAATACATTAAGTGTGGTTATTGGTGGATAAAATTGACATGTTATTTTCTGCCTTCACTTCCATGTGTCATTACAAGTGGTGACTATGGTATTAGGATATAAATATTGTTAAGCTGTTTGACCCAGGCTACTGAGGAGATGTGAGTGATACTTTGACTGTTTGTTTCTTGCTGATCTGTCCAGCTTTTTTGGCCTCTGAATGAGTTCTGTTTGAAGTGACTAAGGCAGCGGGGCTTCTGTGAACTGTGAAAGTTTGGGAAGCCCTGGGTAAAGGGCTGCCCCTGAGTGGATGTAAGTTTCTAGGCCCTCAGGCTGTCTGTGCCACAGGCAAAGGGGCCTGCAGCAGCCCTGGGGCAGCCTTCTGGCAAAGAGGCACTGGTGTGGGCTGCTGGGGATGGAGGCAGCTAGGAGAAGCCCGTAGGAAAAAAAAACCACAGAGAAGAAGTCTCTAATGGAAAAGCATGGATACTGTGCCTACGATATCAGTGCACCCCAAGCTGCAAGGTGTGCACAAATGGCTTGGAGATCCTGCTCAATGTGACTCCGACTGAGGGTTCCAGGGGCCTGCAGATCTGTGTTCATAATGTGCTCCACGCTGGCGTTGTGGTTGTTGGTTTGTGACTCCTGTTTGGAACACGGAGAGCCAAACCGCTTCCTTCATCTCTACCAGGCCTGCCATGATCTCATGCACACTGGATTTGGTGAGAACTGTCCAAACCAAGATTAACATGGGGTCATTTGGGAAAGCCCTGGGACCTGACAGCTCTGAGCTAACCAGGCCCTTCCCCACACTTGCATCCCCCACCCTCAATAGCCCCGCCTCCACAGTGGCTAAGTGCTAAGTACTCTGGACAGCCAGTGGTTTGGATCAATGAATTTGGAACATGATCATAGGCAGAACAGAGCCTAGACCCATCAGTGGCATGCCAGCACCCTGGGAATGGAAACGTCCTGGCTGGGAAGACTCTTGGACAGACATGGTAGCCAAAGCCCATTTTACTAACAGTAAAATAGAGGCCTAAGGGCGAGTAAAAGCTTGAGACCAGAATCCGGAGTATTGGATCCCATAGTCAGGATAATGGCCATTCTCTGTACTTGGTGTGTCAGTTCCGAGCACCTTGAAGCCCAGATATGGAAAAGCAGATAGATATTGGCACTAATGTTCCCACTAAGGTACCAGGAATTGGAGTTCACAGGTGGCAGCTTTGCAGCACCCTGCACGACATACTGTGGGGAACATTACCACTATATTTCAAAAGCACCCTGTCCCAGATGTGGGGCATCTTTCCAGAAGCTGGGCAAGAGTGAGCCATCTCCTGCCTTTGGTGTGAAGGAAGCAGGCATTGATGATGAATGCACCTTGGTGACAAAGTGTGCTTTTCATCTCTGGCTCCCCATCCAGCATGGGAACCTGGCAGCTGTCTTCTCAGAGCAAGTGAGTTCTCAGAGAGAAAAAGCAGGTGCCCAGGGATGCTAACTCTCTCATTCTTCTCCTTCCACATCAAGATCATGAGGGAGAGTTAGCCTGCACAGTTGGTGGGGGGGTGGGGGGGGCACAGCAAAAAGGAAGCAAGGTGACAGTGCCCTTTGGTGGTGGAGGACCAATTTGGATTCCGGTATTTCCTTTCCCCTGACCTTATTCCTGGTAAATGCAGCACCTAGTCCCTTCCCATGTGACCTCATCAGACTTTCCAGAAGAGGCTGGAGTTGACTTCCTTCCCATTAACATAGGTCCTGGCCAACACTGTTATGGAGTTGCCTGTCTTGACATAGAATCTTGCTGTCTCTAATCTGCTCTGAGGAACGAGTTCACAATCATCATCCCAGAGGAAGCAAGAGACACCAGAAATGGATCAACAACAGCCAGGCACCAAAACCACAGGTGCCACATCTGCCAGTGAGGAGAAGTCTGCTGCCATGTCCTGAATTTGTGGGTCTTGTGTTATGTGACATTATGGCCACAGTATCTGACAAATGGACTTTGGGGCTAGCATTAGTTGCTTACATGAATCTCAGTGGGATATGTTTTCTCATCTGCAAGAAATGGGCCGACCTATTTATTTACCTTGCAGCCCTTACATTATGGCTTGATGACCCATGGTGTAAGAAACTACACAATGTGGAGCCGACTCTGCTGAGGGCTCCCTATAAATGAGATTTGAGAAAGAGCAAGAGTCATTCTGTGAGAGCTTTGTTTATGTTGCTTACAACGAGTGACTCAGCACCAGGCTTCAAAGGGGGGACTCATAGCTAAAATTCTGTTTCTGCTAGTAACTTAATACTGACCTCAGACAGATCACTAGGTAGAAACTCAGGCCAGGCTAGGGTCAGAGCAGAGGGGAGTTGGAAGCCTCCTCTCCTGAGTGCCAAGTCTCAGTGCTCACTATGGGACTTGCATCTGTTCCTCTCTGGACCGTGGGATCATCTGTTCTTATATCAGTTCTTGGGCAACAAAAGCAACTCTCACCTCCTCTTATTTCAACAGCAGGTGTCAAGCCACGAAAGGACACCGTGACGAGAACAATACCATATGTTTCTGTTGAGGCTAAGATTTGGGGCTCAGGGTGCTCCCCAGTCTTCCTTCTTCTTTCCTGCTGGGGTGGCTCTCCATATTCACCCTGGGACCAAGGCTCTATTCCCCAGATGTTGGGTGATGCTGAGCCTTGCCTCTGGCAGCTCGGCCATTTAACGTGTGGCTCAGTTAAATAGCTCCTGTGAAAGGGCATAGGGTAGGGACACTTTAGTGCATGGACTCTCTGGCTCTCTGAGGGAGGGGGGTGTTTTACTATAGCCACTCTTCAAGTGGCCATGAGCAGAATGCCTAGGAAGGCCACCTTGGCCTGGAATGTTCACTGCCTGACTTTGTGTCATCACAGGATGAGGCAGGGAGATGTGCGGAAATGGGTCAGTGCAGGGCCAGGGCCCTCAGTGACCTCATGCAGTGAGGGATTCCTGGCAAGCTCTTGACCTGAGTATCTGCACCACAGAGGATATTGTCTTCCTCAGCTCTGACTAGAAATACACCCTGTACCTACTTTAGGAAGTCAAAAAAAGCACAAAAAATACATACAGAAGAAAAGGCAAATTTTAAAAAATAACGAAACCGAATAATTCTGAGAAATAACCACTGTTATCATTTGGGTGACATTATTCTAGGCTGATTTTGTGGTGTGGGGTGTGTGTGTGTGCATGTGTGTGAGTGTGTGTGTGTGTGTGTGTGTGTGTGTTTCTATGCCTGTGGATAGCATTGTTATTCACCAACTGCTATCTAAGCAAGGCAGATTCTGTGCAGGAGTGCCTGTTGGGAGTTGACCTGGAGCAGTGGTTCTCAACTTGTAGGTCAAGACCCCTTTGGGGAATCAAACAAATCTTTCATAGAGATTGCACATCAGGTGTCCTGCATATCAGATATTTACATTAGGATTTTAAAACGTAGCAAACTTACAGTTACAAGGTAACAACAAAAATAATTTTATGGTGTGTGTGTGGGGGCGTCACCAAAACATGAAGAGCTGTATTAAAGAGTCACAGCGTTAGGAAGGTTGAGAGCCTCTGACCTGGAGCCTCGGGATGGGTTTGGGCACACACATAAGCCTGGCCTAGATGGAGAGCTAAGATGAGGCAGGAGAGGGACTGAATTGCTCTGCTTCATAAAAAGAGAAGAGCTTGGAGCTCCCAGGGTCAATCAAGAGCCGGAAGGAGAGCAATAGAGCTGAAAATAGAAAGGAAACTAAAGCAGAGCCCAGAGCAGCAGCAGGCTGTGCCCCGCTTGGAGGAGTGGTCAAGGTAATCCGACAGGGACACCTCATGACTGGATTACAAGGCGCTTGCTTTGTTGCTATGAAAGGCTGCAGCAGGCTACCACCATTCCTGACATACGCAGACTCACGAGTGTTCAGGGAAGCAAGGAAAGGGTCTACTCTCTGTGCCGACCGGCTGGTTATGATGTGGGAACAACAGGTACAGGAGGCGGGAAGGCAGTCCTGACTTTGAGAGCATTCAGGAGAAGGGAAAGATGGGCTGGGGCAGGAGTCGATAGAGAACCTGCATGTGACCTTGTCATCAAGGGTTCTTCGGTGGTCCACAGAGATTGAGGTTTCTCAGTGTGTTTGTGGGTATTTGAACAAAGCCTTTTTAGGCCTTCAGCTGTAGGCTAGCCCTACTCACCAGGGACATATACGCATGTTTATGGGCTTTATTTAAGTGGGATTTTATATCACTTGCTGTTTTATAGCTCTTTGCCCTCAGCCCTGTGCTTATGCATCTTGGCCCATCACTAAGTTTATGTCTAGTTCACTTTTCTTTCCATCTAGATGTGAGTTCCTGGGTAGGAACTGCAGTCCAAACAGTCCATGCCCTGCTGAAGGGCTCCCAGGCAATGTCCAATACTTCTGTAATAACATATTTCCACTTATATCTTCACACATTTTTTTTTGAGGTGGCTGCTTAAAATCTAGTTTCAGGTCAAAATAGAAAAAGAAAAAAAAACCTCCCCTCTGATAAAACATAAATAGCACTGGTCATTTTTCCTGCATTCTACCACTGAGTGTCTGTTTGAGGCCAGGCCATCATGTGTGGGCGATAGTGGTGATTTTAGTAAAAAATGACCAGCCCTATCAGGCTGTTAATGGTACGGAATTAAAGCTCCAGATTCTAGGAAAGCCAAAGAACTCAGTTCATCCCTCCTTAGACAGAATCTGGGCCCTTTGATCCTTTAACACAGTCTCAGTTTACAAGCACAGGCTGTGACTGCTGTGGGGCAGCAGGCAACACGTGCACAGGGAAAGGGTGTTGTGACTCGAGAAACAGCCGCTCAGGTGAGAAGATGCCTTTTGGCTCCATGTCAATGTCAGAAACTATCTAAGCTGAACGTTTCCTTGGATGCCCAGTCACAGTGCAAGCTCGAGTCTTTGCCAGCACGCTTTGGGTGCTGAAGTCCAAGATGCAGTAACAGCCTTGAGAGGTGCCTTCCTCCTCTGGCTTTCCAGTGGATAAAATGGGAAGAAGAGACCCGAGCCCTGGCCATTTGGAGAGGCAGTCTGCATATCCTCAGCAAAGACCACTGTCCCGGGGTGAGAGAATTCTGGGTCTCAGCCCTCTGTGTAAAGCATCTCTCAGGCAGAGCAGCAGACACAGGGTCCATCCTCCCTGGTCTTCTCTGTCTGTATGTCTGTCTGTCAGCCATGAGCCTGGAGGGTCATTATAGGTGGACTGTACAAATGAATAATTCAATGAAAAGTGAATAATTTCCATGGCAACCTCGCTAGCCCATGACCTGCTCTGCCACCTCTAAGGGCCTGGCTCATCCTAATAAAGAGACACATTTGTCAGACGACACAGAGCGAACTGGGATGAGGCTATTTCAAGGGAACAAGAAGGAAACTAGGTCAGCTGATGGCAGCAGAGCGGAGCTTGCAGGAGTCCTGTCAGCAGGCTGGTGCAAGGTCCTACAACATGTGGTGCTGAGAGGGGGCCTGCCACTTCTGACGGGGGAGGGGCAGCTTGGGGTTAGACTCCATGCAAAACTCACAGTATTCAACAGTTTTCTTAGGCCCCTGGGACACTATTTTGTAGGGTTATTACTTGCTTTCGAAGTAGAAAAGGGAAAGTAAGGCCAGAAAACTGCCTCTTGGGATTCAGTCTAGGTGACTTTAACCTTTAACTAGGGATCGGGGATGAAAATAAAGCCAGAGAGCCAGGATAACCATGGAAGCAACCACAGGGGACACTGGCATACAGTCAAGACCTGGTGCCCCACACTTCTGTGTGCACAGAAGAGCAGGCATTCCTAGGTTTCTTCAGAAAAATTGGTTACAGTGTCTGGGCGGGTTTAGGAAGGACTGGCCACTCTAGGACAGGCCTGGGAAATCTATAAACTCCATGCTTATTATATGCTGTCGTTAGCATTTGTCTGTGATGCCAATACGGCCCACTTAGATATGGCTTCCCTGTGCAACCATGTGGAGTGGCCTCGGTGACTTGGCTTTTGGCTGATTATCCTACCTCTCTGAGATATAATAATAAACACCTCAATCATAGAATTATCCTGAGGATTCCATAATTCGTGCATCCCTGAAATAAATACTCAAATGGCAGTGGTGCATGTGTTCACTGTTACTTCGTTTGTGGTATAGGCACTTTCCTGCACCCCTGGCATTCTCTAGCTTTCTTTTCCAGCCACTTGGTTCTTTGAGGAATACTCCCAATGTACCAGCTGCTCCTTTCAAGAAGAGGCAAACCTGGAACCTAGGTCCACAAGGCCAATACAGAGGATAGAAGCCCAGGCAGCCCGGGGAGTATCTTAGTTACTTTTCTACCGCTGTGATAAGACATCCTGACCAAAGCAACTAATAGAAGAAAGAGTTTATTTGGATCTTTTAATTTCAGAGACCACGGCCACTGTGGAAGGGAGCGTGGCAGTGGGCAGGCAGCCGTGGTGCTGGAGCCACAAGCACAAGGCAGAGAGCACTAACTGGGAATGGTGTGGGCTTTTGAAACACCAGAGCCTACCCCCAGTAACACCTCTTCCCACAAGGCTGCACCTCCTAATGGCCACACCTTCTCAAACAGTTCCACCAGCTGGGGATCAAGTATTCAAGTATATGAGCCTATGGGGGTCATTCTCTTTCAAACCGCCACAGGGGGAGAGAGGTTAAAAGTGCTAAGCAAACAAAATAACAAAGTTCCTCTCATCTCAGGGGGTGAGTGGTGCTCTCCCAATTCAAAACTGGGATCTCACTAACTAACCCTGTCATTGCTGCCTCTGGCAACTGGAGGAATCAAAGCAGGAAGGCAAGGGGGAGAGGAGGCCAACGGTCTTAAAGGCTGCCTCCTCAGAGGGTTCTCTCACTTCAGCACTTTGGACAGAAGCCACAAAAGAATAAAATGAAGTAACAATCTGTAAGTGTGGTCTTTCTTTTTCCAACTCAGCGATGGCTGCCAACAGCAAATAACATCATTTCAGGCCATGGGAGAACCACAGCTTTCGGGAACTTTTGTCCCGCCTGTAAATCTCTCAGCACTGCCGGCTGCTTTGGCAAAAATGTTCTTCTAAATTACATTACACATACTGGGTCCCCCCCCTCATTGGCCACACACTTCATATTTTATCTGCTGGGCAATCATCAAATGTGCCCTGATGTGACTTGGAGTCTTCGGGGTCGTTAGGAATAGGTGCTTTCCTTTTGTGTCCCTTTATGGGTCAACGCACCAGACCAAGAGGATACTAGCTGCATAATAACAATAATGATACGCAGAAATATGAAAATCAATAAGGGCCCACAGTTTGTGGACCCAGTGGAGATCTTTCCTTGGGTCAAGGAAGGGGACTTTGGTGGGTAATGTAAAGCCTGCATTAAGGAGAGGTTGCAAAGAGGTGCCATGAACTTGATTTTGAAGAGTCTAGATCTACACAATGACTAGCTCCAAATGCAATGACGGTCACACCCTGAGTTTGATCACAGCGTAGAAGAATGGCATGACCAGGGGATCCAAATGAAAGATCCACAATGGTGTTAATGACTGGTAAATGTACCCAGGCCAAGCAAGGTGTTATTAACAGTGGGGGGGGGGGGCTGGACAAAGGAATTCTCTCTGTTTTGCTATTCTGCTTCTGGCTTTCAAAGTGCAGAGGGAAACTGAGGCAGCGTAGCCCCTGATGCTAGAATCACAATTCAAACTTCAGCCGGAGGCCAGTTCTGTGCTTCTGGACAC
The DNA here is from genome assembly GCA_907169655.1 of Acomys percivali. Classification (NCBI taxonomy): domain Eukaryota; kingdom Metazoa; phylum Chordata; class Mammalia; order Rodentia; family Muridae; genus Acomys; species Acomys percivali. The sequence goes on along the minus strand of OU015755.1, from coordinate 100,377,863 downwards.
ATGCGTTGTGAGGGTCAGTCTGGCCGTATCAGCTAGTGTGTGTGTGTGTGTGTGTGTGTGTGTGTGTGTGTGTGTGTGTGTGTGTGTGTGTGT
>OU015755.1:100331144-100377760 GCA_907169655.1 Acomys percivali | reverse complement strand
TGTGTGTGTGTGTGTGTGTGTGTGTGTGTGTGTGTGTGTGTGTGTGTTACTTGGTCCTAGAAGCTGCTGGCCCCAGGAAGAGGAGGGTAAAGACTGTCTTTAAGGTGCATCAGCAGAGAGGAAGCCATCCCCTTCCAGTGGATGGTATTAAACAAAGAAAGCTTCATCTTCTAATCACATTAACTCACCCCAGGGGGTGTTTCCTGGCCCATTATCACATGGTGTGGTTGGCTGGATCTCCATTTGTCACAGCAAACATCAGGCATATGGTAATGGTCCCGTAAAACATGCCCTGTTGGGTCTTAATGTCTATTTAATGACACCTGCTATGAAGGCTCCCATAACTGAACTCATAATGGGAGATGAGGGGATATTAGATTTTGGAGAAGGAGAGTTCTCTGAATGACAGGCTGGCTCTCTCCAGGAGGCCCATGCTGGGCTGGGTAGGGTGGGGGTGCCTGGTTGGAAGTCTCAGAATATAACTGCAGCAGGCGTGCTAAGAGACGTAATGGCTCAAAGTCCCTTGTCCTAATGCAGACAGGGAGACTGAGACCCTGAGGGAAAGGGACAGAATTGGCCCAGTGTGCATACCTCCTGTTCACCTTTAATCTGTTCCATAATGTGAGTCTCAAGCACGCCACTGGGGTGGGAAGGAAAATGGAAGTTTGATGATTATAGGAAGTTCCTAGGCTGGGCATTTAGTTCTCATTTGCTAAGAGGTGGAAAATGTCCAGTTTCTCTCCAACTTTTTTTCCATTCCCAAGCCCCCATTTCATTAGAATTTATTAATTGTACAAGGTAATATGTTTCATTATAAACTTTCACACACACACACACACACACACACGATATTCTGTGGTCATCTTTAACCCTGTTACTATATGTTGGTCTCCTTCCCCCAGTTCCAACACAGAGAGGACCGAGTCGGAACTGTCCACAACGGAGACAATGGAAGTTAAGTAGAATAGAATTTGTGCATGTGCCCAAGGATGCCACTGGGAAGCCAAATTCCTACCACCTACTTACCTGCTCGGTCATCCTGAGGCATATGGCGTTACCCTCCCCATCACAAGCTGGCTAGCTCTTCCTCGCGTGTGTTTCTGGAAGGAAGACAGAAGAGTCTCATGAAGCCTTTTCTCTCTATCCAGGAGGTGCTGCCCTCACCAATTGTCCCATCTGCTTCCTGTTGGCCAGAACTGAGATGTGGACACATGGCTGTTCATTGCAGCAAAAGAGTCTGGAAGGAAGCGCATTTTTTTTTCCCAAGGCACATTGCCACCTCAGAGAAATCCATGGATGTTGGTAACAACTAACTATGTCTATATAGCATCTATTAGCTTTGCCTCTTACAGCAAGCCTATGCTATAGTTACAGCAAGTGCACTTTTATTAACGAGGGACTAATGGGACAAACAGGTTTAGATTATATTTCTAAAAGGTTATATAGTCATTAATTAAGAGTAGCAGGGGATAGCATGCTTATCTGTGACTCCCGTGAGTTCATAAGAACCTTGAGAGCAAGACTGTGTTTTTGCTACTCTGCACATCTTTCTGCACCTGCATCATTGGGTGTCCTGGTCAGCAAGGGGATTGAGAACTTTCTTGACATCCTACTGAGAAGCTATACCCATCTGCCCCCATCCCAATACAAAACAGGGGTCAGAAAGACCTCTGTCCTGGTATGATACATCTCTTGGCCCAAGGCATCTGGGACTTGGCTGTCTTGGACTCATTTTTGTTGATTGCCAGCCTGGTCATGCTGAGGTAAGCATAGACTCCACAAGGTTCTGCACTGTTTCCATGAGTTGTCTTTGGAGAGTTGTAAATGTGTTTCACTGGGTGCCATCGCTGGGTATGGCACATGCAGCTGATGAAAGGCTAAGTAACACCCGAGTCGGTCCCACCCAATTACAAGTGTGTTTCACTTGCACCTTCCAGGATAGTGCCCAAAGCACACTTTTATTAAAGAAAATTGTATTTAATATCGACATATGGTAAAAACTGTCTGTCATTCCACTTTGCTGGCTCATATGATCTGAGAAAGAGAAAAAAGGCAAGCTTGTAATTACCATAGATTTTTTTTTTAACACAACCACAGGTAATTGCTTTTGACTATAAACAAGGACAGTTGCAAGAGTGATTGTCTCATCTGTACTCGGTTTGCTTTAGGGTAGGAAACATGTAAGGCACCTTGGAATGCCTTTATTTGCATACACATCTTTTGCTCTCATTTACAGAGATAGACTGTGCCTCACCCTTGCTTATAGCCATGCCTAAGGTGCCTTACTCTTCGCCAAAGGTATGAACAAATGAAGGAAGGAGGGAAGACAGCTTCTAGAGGAAGGGAAAGTTCTCCTTGTTTGTGGTTGCTGTCTGCTGTTGTTTATCAGTCTGTGTTGACATTTGGACTTGGAAAAAAGTGAGGATGTAAGCACCTGAGGTAGTCAGGTTGTGTTAGTTCATAGAAGTGTTGGTAGCGTTCTGTGTAGCAAACAACCCTTAAACTTGGTGATGTAAATAAAGCAAGGGTATTCTGTAAGAAAAATGGATCTAGAGGTTGATGGAGTTGTTGCCTGGCATAACTGGGCTCGGCTAGGTGCACCTGCTTTGCGTTGGCTCCAGGGTCCACGTCAGATTTAGGCCTAGTCTGTGTATTTCTTCTAGGGTCTAATGTGAGTGATAGTGCTTCACTGGCAGATGATCTTTAGTGAGTCATTAGAACATGGACCAAAACAAAATTTTTTTTTTCAGCTGCTACAGTTATTTCACAGCTCTGATTGCACTATATTCACCAGCTTCTTGCTTGTGTAAACAAACTGTACAGACTCTGAAAGTCAAGCCAGAAAAGAGTATTCTATAAGTCATGGGTTGGGTGTGAAAGTAAAAACTCTACAAGACAGAGAAGAGGCTGGAGAGATGGCTCACTAAGCAGAGTGCTTGTCATCCAAACATGAAGACCTGAGTTGGTTCTCCCTAGAGCCAGTGGGGCACCATATAATTGTAACCCTAGAAGGAGACTGGAGGACCTTTGGGGCTTGTCGATTAGCCAATGTAGCAAAAAAAAAAAATATAAGCTTCTGATTCAGTGAGCGAACTTGTCTCAAAAAATAAGGTGGAGTGTGATTGAAGAAGACACCAGGCACACACACACACACACACACACACACACACACACACACAGAGAGAGAGAGAGAGAGACAGAGACAGACAGAGAGACAGAGACAGAGACAGAGACATAGAGAGACAGAGACATAGAGAGAGACAGAGAGACAGAGAGAGACAGAGAGACAGAGAGAGACAGAGAGACAGAGAGACAGAGACAGACAGAGAGACAGAGAGACAGAGACAGAGAGACAGAGACAGACAGAGAGACAGAGAGACAGAGACAGAGAGACAGAGAGAGAGAAACAGGAGAGAGGACTGTAATGTACCACAAGGGAACCCCTAGAGATAAAGAGTAGGGTGTAGAAAAGTGAGATGGCAGAGAGGATAAAGAGGTGTCTAGAGTGGGGAGAGTGGGGAAGCATCTCCTAGGTTACAGGTTACGAAGTTAGGGGTCTTAAATATCACGGTTGATTAAGAACACCTCCAGCAGACCCAGCCTAAACCATCATGAAGACCCCTCAATGTAAAACTGCTGCAAAAGCATAAAATGTACTCATTAAAAACATCCAGAATTACATCTCCCCGAGTCACTAGGTCTGTTGATGAGAGAAAGAGAGAGCAGAGGTGAATACTGGGCACTGCAGAGATACCCACCCCAGCTCTGAGACTCCGCGTACTCCAGGCCAGCCCACCCCTCCTGCTAATTCCCCAGCCCCAGCCCCAGCCCCAGCCCAGATGATGCCATCCAACCTGGATGCTCAGCAGACTTACTTTGGTTTGGATTGTCTGTCATCTGTGACACCGTCAGCCAGTCACTTCTGAAATGCCCTGTGTTCTTGGATCCCATCTCCTGGTACACATTTGTGATCTTCTGTCTCCCTGATAATTTCTTCTCAGCATCATTTCTGGGCTCATTCAGCTTTTCAAGAAGGAAATGTTGGTGACTGAACGAGAGAAAATGATGCACTCGGCAGTCAGTGGTCCAAGCGCCTTTGCCTTAGAAGCAACCTGGGCTCCATGCTGACCTGTGAGCACTATGAGGTGGGAAGTAGTGAACTCATCTGGACTAACTGCCACGTGGAAAAAGCGATACCCACCTCCAAGCCGAACTGAAGCGCTCATGCCCTTAGCTTCAGTGCCATCTCTACTTCCTTCTGGGTGGCGCTGAGCCTGAGTCACCTGGGTTTCCCACAAGGACCCAGCCAGGGCCTGGCAAGCTGGTGCGCTGCACTGATGCTTCCGTGCCTGTTCATTCTTTGTGTAAAGAGGAAGGCAAGCACAGAACAGAGCTGCAGATTCTATCTGTGCTTTCCGCATCCTGGACAGGACTGCGTCTCTCGTCGTTTTTTCGCCTCACAATAATGTCACTCTCATTTTAGTCTGAATGAGCCTCGCTTTTAAAATGGCTGTCTGAAGTCTCAATAGGATGTCCTCTCTTCTGACCCACTTTCCTGGTAAATAAAGTTTTTCATGGTACGTATCCCTTGGACTAGTGTTTTGATATAGGTGAGTATATACCGTTTGTCTCTTTTTGCTTCTGGGTGAACTCACTCATTATGATAATTTCTAGATCAATCCATTTGTCCACAAATTTCGGGAATTCCTTGTTTTTAATAGCTGAGTAGTATTCCATAGTGTAAATGTACCACAGTTTCTTTATCCATTCTTCTACTGAGGGGCACTTACATGGAAGAATGGGGAAATAGTAGCACCCACAGGGTCCTGGAAACCTACAAGAAGAACTTTATGACAGGCAGATCTGGGTCCTGGGGTCCTCCTCAAACTAAGGCACCGGCCAAGGAGAATATGGGCAGTAAACTCCGAACCCCTACCAAGACCTAGCCGACGAACCTGATATTCTCCACCGTTGAGTGGAGAGTGAGATCTGACTCTCACACGAACTCTATTGTCCCTTTTCTGACCACGTCCCATGGATGGGGAGGCCTGGCGGCACTCAGAGGAAGGATAGCAAGTTACTAAGAAGAGACTCGATATTCTAAGAGCATAAATAGGGGGAGGAGGTCTCCCTCAATCACAGACATAGGGGAGGGGAAAAGGGGGGAAGTGGGAGGGAGGGAGGAATGGGAGGAAACAGGGGAAGGGCTAACAATCAAGATGTACTATGAATAAATTAATAAAAAAATGTAATAAAAAATGGCTGTCTGCTTTCCTAGGAGCTCCACCCCTTTCCTCACTTCAGGCTCATCTCAATGCTACTCTGCATGGAAACCTTCTCAGATTTCCCACCAGGGAGCAACTCTTTCCTCTAAACTGAGGTCACCTCTGTCCCTCCGGAAGCCCTGGCTACTCTCAGCCTGTGCCACTGTCATCTCTGTCTGCTGCTCACCTGCTCACTTGCTCCATGGATTTCCACGCACTTGGGATTTGTTTCAAATATTGATGTAACCTCCAGAATTTAGCCAGTGATTCAAATTGAGTAGATTTTTTAATGAATCAGTAAATACTCAGCCGTCAAATTGGGGTAGAGCGGTAGTCGGGAAAAACCTCCTATCCCAAGCTTGTATTTTCGGAAGAGAGAGGAGAATCCATGTTTATTGAATCCAAGTCTTTGCAGAATTATTTTGTGGTCTCTTTCATTGGTCCAATTACATTTATGAAGATAAATTATGACAGGCAAGAACCCACTTGCATGGATAACTGTGTGCTAACTACATAATTAGCGGCCTCGTCTAGGAAAGGAGTTTGTTAGATATTTTCCATAAGAAAAAAAAAAGACATTATGATCCATAAAAACAATGAGAAATGATAATTTCATTTTTATTGGTCATTTAAAAACATTCACTGATAATTCTCCCCATGCTTAATAGGCATATGTTTGCTTCCTTCAGAATACACCCATAAAAGCATTGCAAAAAAACACTCTTGCATAAATGTTCAGCCTAGCTTCCATCATCAAAGACTTTCAAAGATGCAGAGTACGGGGTTCAGCAAGGGCATTTGAACAGGTGGTATCCATTATCCCGAATCAGAGCCTGGTACCTGGGCCAGGCCCAGCACTCACTTCCACATTGTTTTCAAGCCAGAGGAATAGCACACCTGAAAGCTTTTATCTCTCGGCTTTTGTTTGAACTAGCAAAACAGCCACACACTCTCTGCTTTCATGATACTCCCGAGGCCTCTGGAAGTCCTTTCAGGAGACCTGGAACTGCAGACTGAGCCAAAGGCAGAAGATGATTAACCGTTAACTGTATGACTGAAGGACCAAAGACTGGCAAGTGGATGAATGGAGGTTGTGTGATGGCTACACGGACACATTTAGACAGGATGAGACTTCTCAAACCCTATCCCCTGAGATTCTAGCAGAGACTTCAGACCTATTGCCACTGCTTCTCTACTCTTCTGGAAAGAGAACCCCACTGTTGAGCAGGCTGGGAGCTAGTTGACAGCCTCTCATGTTCAGAAAAACAATAAAAACAACAGCAGCGGCAGCATCAGCATCAGCAACATCAAGATGCTTTCATGTGTTTCCAAAAACACTTCAAGAAGTGATTTATATATTACTAACTGAAAATTAGGCTCTCCACAAGAAATGTGTGTGTGTGTGTGTGTGTGTGTGTGTGTGTGTGTGAGAGAGAGAGAGAGAGAGAGACAGAGAGACAGAGAGAGAGACAGAGAGAGAGACAGAGAGACAGAGACAGAGAGAGACAGAGAGACAGAGAGACAGAGAGAGACAGAGAGAGAGGCGGGGGAGGGAGGGAGGGAGGGAGAGGGAGGCTCTGTTGGACTCAAGATATACTTTTCCATCATGTCCAGGGCCAGGATAAGGGAGTGGAGTTGCTAACAGAAAACCCCTCAGAAGGAAGGGCGCAATTCACTGGCCTTGGGAGCCAGATAGCATTTGGAAATGATATCTGTCCATTAACTAACGCTTTGAAGTTCTTAGATGCCTCTTCCCCCATCCTTCGCTCTCTCTCCCGCCTCCTCTCTCTATGGGATAAAGCTGTGTCCAGGCACCTGTGAATGCGTGGACACAAGTGAGGTTGTGTCTTCTTAGATGTAAATGTATGTATGTGAGTACATGTCTAAGTCAGGCAGAATTGTGTGCATGTATCTTTGTATGTGTGCACATGTCCACATACTATATGTATGTGCATGTGTCTATTTATATGCGAATGTGAGTTGTATGAACTTGTAAGTTTGTGTGTGGCACTAAAGGTGAGAGTGCGTGTCTTTATGTTGTCCCTTGGAGTTTCTTCATCACTTGTCAACAGAATTCTCCCTGTATAAGGTAAGTGTGAAAGAGAGCACATAAAGGATGCTCTTGGGCCCTTCCCCTGAGTATCGGGAGCCTGGCCCTTGTGTTTGTGTTGTCTTTGGATGAGCCCCAGGTCCTGCGTCCTCTCTGTGATCTACGTATGTATGCCGCAGTTTTCTGAGGGACTTAAAGTTTTACAGATTGTGGTTACAGTTTTATTTCCCCAATTGTTGCACCAGCACCCTGACTTCCAGCAGCACCCGTGTTCTCTGCGTGCCGTTGGCTTCCTGACCGTGCTGTGCTATGTATGACAATGTATCCTCAGGAGAAGTTTGTCCTGGAGGATAGTGTAGCACTATAGGTGACCCGCCTGCGCTGCTGCAGTTGGGCTCAATGCTACAGGGCTTCCTCCCGAGGACAGTCAGAGTTTGTTCCGGGGGGGCCTAAAGGATGGAACACCCCTCTCCATATGCCTCGGAGCATCTTTGAAGTGACACCCGCTGTTGTCGCTGTCACAGTAAGTGCCTTGGTGGTACTGCTACTAATCAAAGAGTGGGCTCCCTTGCTTTCATTGCTTGGATTCTAGGAAAGATCTCACTGTAGTCAGTGGAGTAGACAGCTTCGCTAGCTGGTGGCTTTTTTCTCATTACTTATTTGATAGTTAACATGTGTCTTTATTCACAAAATGGTTAACGGCACCAAATGAAGCCAGTGGTTACTATCCATTTGCAATGGGTCCTTGGGGAGCTCCTTTCTTTACCAGTTAAGTCAAAGTCAGTGTGCTATCTGCTTCATGGGATTGTGCCGAGGACTGAGGACAACCACATCCTGGCACAATAAATGCCATCTGTTATCACCGCCGTTAATGCTGTCGCTGTTACTGAGTGACAGTGGGGGTGAACGGCATGGGTCCCGCCCATAAGGAATTCAGAGTCTAGTTGCTGAGGCAGATCTGGAGCCAGAGGCAGAATGATGGAAATGAGGCCATGGGGATGCCACAGGAGAGAGAAGACGATGCTCTTGGGAGAGGCAGGTCCATTCGGTTCAGGCTGTCTAAGAGTTGAATGGTCCAAGAGGGAAAAGAAAGGCATTCTAAGCAGAAGGGGGAGAGGCCATCTAGACTGACTGAGGCATACACGAGAAATGAGAGACACGAGAAGGAGGGTTGTGTAGGCGTGTTGCAGATGGTCTCCAGTGACAAGACAAGTGGGCCTCTGTCTTATTCCACAGGTAATGGGCAGCGGCTGTAACACCTTAAGCAAAGGGTTCTGGTCACTGCTAATGGTGAAATCTGTCCTTGTAAAAAAATAAATACTGAGAAATATTTGCAGGACCAAGAGGCCAGCTTTTCAGTTCCTTGGCTGCGTGGGTTGCTGTCGGCCAAGGGTCAAGAGGGATGATCTTTCAGGGGCTGTTGGGACCCTCATGCCCAGAGCAGGCAGCCAACTTGAGCTTACCAGGGACCATGAAAAAGAAATAATTTAGCATCTCTCAGGCTTTCGCCTATTTTCTCCAGCTCTGGGGGGCCTCTGAGGGGGGTGGAAATTACAGGTAAGAAACCGAGTTACAGGAGATGAATTATAGGAAAAGTTACAGCCACGTGGGCCAAGGTCTCAGTCCTTTTCCTGCCCTCTAACTGCTCTTGTAACATTGGGGACAAGTAGCTCCATTTTTTTTTTTTTTTTTTTTAAGCTCGGTTTTTTCATCTGCCAAAAGAGACTAGCCCTGGTGGCAGTTTCACAGAGCTACAGGAAGGTTCCGTTAGGATGCTGGGTATCCTGCAAATCTGTACTAAACAGCAGCTGTTAACAAAGACTGGGCACACATGCCTTCTAATCTCCTGCATCCACACTCTCCCTCAGCTGTGCTCTGAGGAGGAGGATGTGCTGCAGGAGAGAGGAAGTGAAGAGGGCAGGCCCCTATCAGGAGCTCACAGCCAGAGGAGACCATGGCGCGTCAGGTATTTGGCAGCACTTCCTCTAAGAGGCCGAGAAGCATATCATGTGTCTTTTCTCCTCTCTTGGACCTTTGAAATGTGAGGTATAAACAGTAAAACAAAAACAAAAAACCTTAACCACCCTCTCCGTGAATATTTATTGAGATAGCACTTTTAATACAGAACCATTTGAAAAGTGAACCTCCGCGGAAAACCACGCCCTTTGCAGTCATTGATCTTGAAATATTTCCTATGAATGCCCTTGCATTAGAAATATGACACCCTGCTTTCCAGTATTTGTTCTGGGTGTGAGATCACAGGGATTTGGCCTGGCATGGTTTTTACAAGCTGAACAGTACTGGCAAAACCATCTTCGGGATCAGATTCGACTTTTATTCTAGCCTTTGGTTTGTTAGTTTCTGTCAATCTTCCTCAAAATGTCTCCAGGACTCACAGCTGCCAGTAAAGGAGAGAGAGACTGAATGCGCACCACTAACAGGTTATCCCCGAGAGCAGGTGGTGGAACCATCTACACTCGAGTATAAGGGGTTTGAACGCCATCTTGCCCAGTACCTGTCCTTGCATGTGAGGATGATTTTAAAGAGCCTCTCAGATAGGATCTGCTTCACCACCCTCCCGTTGGACAGGCCAAGGTTAAAAGTTAAAAAAGCCGTGAGGTCTGCCTGGGGCTATGAATGTCAATGGCATCCATATCTCCACTGACGGCAGAAATATGAGTTGTTTCAGACATTTCAGAGAACAGGCCAGATCTTGATTAATATGAAAATAGTACCCATTGAATCCGTAGTTTACTTTGAGGACTCCAGCCTACAAAAAAACCCCTGTGGATTGATGCTGGCTGTGGCCTCTTTTGTTATGAGTCTTGTTTTCATCAAGAAGCGGTCTGGATATGCACCCAGATAGAGGAGGCAGGTGACTAAATCCTTCGTTGATTCTGCAGACTTGTGGTCTCAAGCCAGCATTTTTTATTGCTATTTAATGAGAGTGCACCCCTTCAAAATTCAAATATTTACTTGGATGTATTATCTTCTGTACAGGATAAACAAACACAAACCAGAAATTTTAAAGAGTTGAGTTAAAAATAAATAAGAGTCAAAATCTGAAGATATTTCTCCTCGTCAGTGGGGTGGAGCCACCCGTATCAGAAATCTCATCTGGAGATCATGCTGCATTCTAGAGGAGTGAACAGAGCACATAATTCAGCAAAAAACAAAACAAAAAAAACCAAACAAACAAAAAAACCCAAAAACAAACAAACAAAAAAACAAAACAAAAACAAATCTGTGTGTTGTATGATCATATTTTTTCTGGAAATAAGTGCTGTCCCCTAACTGCTTGTATTCATAGACAGAGACATATGCAGACCTTGGTTAACACTTAGATGTTGTGTAAGTTTACGAGTGCAGAAAATGGAGTGGGCCTTACTCCTGCCTACTTCATCAGGAGGCTAAGTAGAAAAGGATGTTAAATGAAAAGAATTAGAATTTATGGCTAAAAAGACTCGTGCCTTTGATCCCAGCACTTTGGAGGCTGAGGCAGGAAGATTGCCACATTCAAGGCCAGCCTGGGCTCCATACATGGCAAATCCAAGACCAGCCTGATTTTCAGACTTTAACTATGTCACAAAACAAAACATCTATGAGCCATTTTACCTCATCTATATAAAAAAATAAGTTAGCATGAACAGGAATAAAAACAAAAACAGCATGAATACACGAGGTAACAGGTGCTTGTCTTGTATTTAGATTGTTATTTTAGGATTATAGGTAATGTCTCCTCTCAGCACAGTGACACCAATGTCTGGCGGAGACCACAGAGTAACCGTGTGATGGGATCCTTGGACCCTATATTCTCCTGTGTTCATTTCACACAGCCAGGAAACAGGTGATGGTCTCTCATATCCAAGCCCAAGTTGCCAAAAGTAGACTCCAATAGCTTCAGGCTAGGCTTTAGAGCTCCAATGGTCCGGAGAACTCTGCCCAGGGAAATAAGTCATGAGGCCAAATCCAGTGTCTGCTCACAAGCATGTCAGCCTTGTACCAAGGGAAAGGCAGGGTGTGTCCACAGGTGCATGGAGTTGCTTCGTTTCACACTTCCCGGGGCTGGTGACCCTGAGAAAAGCCTGCTCATTGATTGATGAGGTCAGGGCAAGCAAGAGAAATTGATACGAGGCATCTCTGGGAAAATGAGTAAATAGCTCAAAGGGCAAATATACTACTTTTTTTTTTTTAAGAGTAAAAGTCAGTGATGATGTCTGTGCTGGTTGGTTTTTCTCTCCACCCTCCCCAACACACACACACACACACACACACACCTGGGAAATGGGGTGCTCAGTTGAGGAACTGCCTCTATCAGATTAGCCTGTGGGCGTGCCTGTGAAACATTGTCTTGATTCATTATTCATGTGGGAAGGCTCAGTCTACTGTGAGTGGGGCCAGCAGGTGCTCTTGGGCTGTATAAGAAATAAGCTGAGCAAGAAGTTGAAAATAAGTCAGGGGCTGGAGAGGTGGCTCAGAGGTTAAGAACACTGCCCACTCTTCCAAAGGTCCTGAGTTCAATTCCCAGCAACTACATGGTGGCTCACAACCATCTATCATGAGATCTGATGCCCTCTTCTGGTGTGCAGGTGTACAGGCAGGCAAAACATTGTATATTTAATAAATAAATAAATAAATAAATAAATATTTTTTTAAAAAGAAAGAAAACAAGCCAGTAGGCAGCATCCCTCCATGGTTCCGGCTTCTGCTCATGACTGAGCTCAGTGAGGACTAATTTTAGGGTATATAAGTCAAATAAACCCTTTTTCCTCCCAAGTTGCTTTTGGTGATGGTTTATCAGAGCAATGGACAGCAAACTGGGACAGAAATCAGTATAAGGAGTAGGGTCTATTCTCAAATTACTAAGCTGCGCTGCCCTGGCAGGACAAAGGACTGCCTAAGATGGGGACCCTTCACTGCATGTAAAGAGAAGGGTATGAGCAAGTGTTGGCAGAGGTGTTGCCTCTGCCCTCACTAGGAATAGGATAAGTAAGGGCCAACTTATGACGTCACGGTCTCATTTCCATCCATTATTCTTCTGCAGTTGAAAATATCCACAAATTTGCATATGGCGTCTCGGGGCCAAGGTAGATTTCACGCTGGAAGGTTTGTCCTCTAGCGTCCCAAGCACGAGTTGTCCTCTCCCTGGTCCTATGTAGCGTCACCTGGGTCTTCATGTACCTCACGAGTATGAACCACACAGCCAAGTCAGCCCACTGAGAAGAGGAGAGTGAGCAGGGAGGGGGGTCCCTGGTGGCACCTGTGGAACGGATATTGGTATCATAGCTCTGGGTAACCAAAGGAGCAGAAGGCAGCACCAGGCCCAGGATGCTGCCCTAACGAGAACTCAGCTGTGCCAGAGATGGCTCCAGTGCCCTTGGCTACTGGGCTGTTTGAGAGGAAAATTGAATTATAATCTTAACATCCTTTGTACATTTGGAAATTTGTCAGAGCAATTAAACGGTAATAAGGCGAGGGGAGATTAAGTGGATAGTTTCCTTAAAGATTACCCTCCACCACCCAAGGTCAGGTAGACATCGGAAGTAATGTAGTGGTGGAGTCAGATCACTCTGGCTGAATAAATGTCACATGAAACCAAGGAGTCATTCAGTTTTCTATATTTGAACGTCTCATTAGAGTCTGTGTCATTTAAAGATGTATTGCGTGGCAGAAAGGTGACATTTGAGGTCTCTCATGGTAAGCCAAGCCCATAATTATCTGATGGAGGTTAATGTGGCCATGGTATGGGGGAAACCTCAGCGTAGAAGGGACTAATGGATTTTGTTAAGAACAGCTTTCATGGTGGGCCAGTAGAGTGGGCATCTACTTGAGAGTCTAGCAAGAGTGATTCTTTCTTGCTGGTTCCCTGACAGGTTGTGGCAGAGACCATGGAAGAAGTGATGGCAGGGTAGGAAAGGCAGATCAGTGGAAAAAGTGCTTGCTGTGCAAACATGAAGTCATGAGTTTAGAACACGCCCCCCCCCAACTTCTGTAAAGACATGCACAGTAGCACGTTTGCTATCCCAGCATGTTTGACAGTGAGATGGGAGGCAGAAGCAATGAAAACTGACATAGGGTGGCCAACCTGGCCACTGCAGTAGCAAATGTTAAGATGTTCTGTCTGAAATAAGTCTGTGGTTACTCCTGGACTGGGCTGGGTGACTTGCTTCTGATGGGTACAGCAAAGACCCAAATGATCCAAGTGATGTGTTGCCACTTCTAAGAGTTTGCTACAGAACGTGGTGGCTTGTGGCTTGATCACTGCCCCTAGATGTTATGGATTGAACCCACGGATTTGTGAATGATAAGCTTACGGTTTTTACACAACCTAAGTACACCCCAAGCCCCAGAAGGGAGACTTCCATCAAAAGAAAAAAGTCCTGCTGTATACTTAGTGGCTGGTTTAGATAAGGAACTGTAGCACCGTGAGAGGTAGGGAAGCTGCCGTTCCCCACCTGTCTGAAGGCAAGCAAGCACAGCACAGCACATGGTGCAGAGCCAAGGGATGGACCTGTCATTAAGCTGTCTTTCTGAACATGCTTGGACAGGGATTTTGCCAATTTGTGTCCTGTTCTTCTCCAAGAGCTAGGAACAGATGGTTGGCCACAAACTAGTGTGGTGGCTCAAAACAGTGCTCCAACAGAATTTGGTGTGCGCCATATTTCCCTGCTCTTCACACCTGCTGCTCTGAGCAGTCACAGCTCTGACCCATCTCTGAATATTTAACAGGCTGCTGGTGGCGACACTCTGCCAATTGTGTTCTGCAGCATCTCCCACACAGCAAATGCACGGTTGTATTTCCCAGGACAGTATTATTTTCTTAGAAAACTCCTAAAACCCAAGTGATCTTGAACTTCCATTGGTTTTTTTCTTTTTATTCTTTTTATTCTATGTACATTCCCTGGGCCTCCCGTGTAAATCAGGTCTTGTACTAGTGGCTACAAAGATAAATACAAAAATATCATACTGTCTCCTTGCGTCCCATGGCTTAATATTCTACTGATGCAAATATATGAATATAGCTTTTCAAGAGAATGAGAAGTGTTGGAGAACATTTTATTGAATTAAAGAAAACATATAAAATAAAGGATAGAAGAGATAAAGAAACATTATCATTAGTATTTTATTTTGCCCAGGACACTCTCCATTTGGGGGACCATAATCAAAATTAAGAAGCTAAGGGAATGAGAGTCCATGCGCAGTGATGTCATTGGTGAGGCCGTGTTATGAGTGGGCTACAAGAATCACCCTTTTTACATGATTATGTGGATGAGCTAAGCCAAATTATGTAGAATCCATAAGCTGGATGAGTATTTAGACAATTCTTAAACTTTAATTGTTTTTAAAAAGAAGAAATTGAGATTCAGAAAGAGGAGATACTTGCCCAAGGCCTTGTAACAAGTAAATTATCCTCCCAGATGGTATCCCAGGTCTTTTTAGTCTGAGTCAGCATCTGTATGAGGCTCCTAGGACGTCTGAGAGCTTTAGTAGATAGGTTTGGCAATAGATTAATCACCAAGTATCTATTTTACACAGACACACAGAGAAACACACACACAGACACACACACACAGACACACAGACACACACACAGACACACACAGACACACACACAGACACACACATATGAGATGAGATATATGGCAGTAGGCCAATAAAGCACATGCTTCCTTCCCAGAGTCACCGGGGGCTTTGGCATTAGCTGACTTGATCATTCTTCCCCCAGTAGACATAGCTGCCATGCCCAGATGATACAGTGGTTCACTCCCACTTTGGAAGGAAGGACACACATCTAGCGTGTGTCTGGAGGTAGCCCAGAATATTTCCCCTGAACAGCTTTCCAAGTAGTAAGGATGCTTGATTAATGGCCTTAAGAAGAGAGTTCAAGTGCTCGCTGTAAAGTATCTTGGCAAAGGATTAGCAGTGAACTAAACAGTGTTGCTTCCAAATGGACTGATAAGCACATTTATTTAATTTCCATTGAGTTATTACAATTTATATTTGTATTTGAGTGTGTGTGTGTGTGTGTGTGTGTGTGTGTGTGTGTGTGTACATGTGTGGCCGAGGTTGATTCTTGGGAGTTGGTTCTCTCCTTCTTCCATGTAAATTCCCGGCATCACACTTAGGTTGTAGGCTTGGCATCAAGCACCTTTACCCACGAAACCATCTTGCTGGACCTCCATTAACTTCTTGAAAAGTGCCAGGGATGTGGTGTGGAGGCAATGGAGTGATCTAGAGGGAAGGACCATCTTCCAGTCCTCACTACAACCCACATAGCCTCGCCTTCTACAACACCCATCCTGAACCTCACCTTTCTCATCTGATGATAAAAGGACTACACTTTGGTCAATCTCAGAAACAAGAGTTTCTCTTTCCCCACATGGAAACAGCGTCTATCTCCTTCACTCACAGCGAGAACCTCCTGACCCTTTGGACCACTAATGCCGTTATCATCAGTGACTCCACCTTCAAGCCAAGGATGCCATCATTGATATCTGAGCCTGAAAAGAGGAGCTCTCAGGTACTGACAGGCCCTTGGGAAATCAGTTCATTCAGCTCCTGTTATGCTTATGGCCTCAGTTCAAATTATTGTCACTTGTGTTTGATACCAAGGGTCCTTACTGTATAGAAGCGAATGCGTTTACAATTTAGGGTAGATTTGCTCATATTCCCATTGTAGGAGCTGTACAGGAACATTCTATAATGTTTCTGATGAGTGGATAGTCTCGGGAAGGCCTGGGAAATCTAGCTTCAACCACAAAGTGGGTAGCTGAACAAACATACTCACATTGACCTCCTGAGATCCTTGCTCTTCCTCTACCCACTGAAAGGACGTCCTCCCTGACGTACTGTAGGACATTAAGATATTCCAAGAATAGCTCAAAGAAAAGGGACAAGATGTCGCTTTGTCTCTCCAATTTTTAGCTCACAATGGGGCTACAGGAGGTGGGGCAGAAGAGAGGGATCTAGTGACTTCACTCCCCTCCCCTCCTATGATACCACTTCCGCTGTACCCCAAACTTTCATATTCCATTTGTCAAAACAAAACAAAACAACAACAACAAAGCCCTCCCCAAACAAAGCTGGGTGGTTCACCACACCTTCTGCAATCATTGTTTTCATTCGCTATGACAACATATCTGTCAAAAGTAATTTAAGGAAGGAAATGCATACTGTATACTTTGGCTAGCAGTTTGAGGATAGAGTCCGCTGTCGAAAGCACAGCAGCTGGAGTCTGAGGCAGCTGGTCACATCACACCAGCGGTTAGGAAACAAAGAAAGATGAGTGTTGGTGCTCAGCTCGCCTTTGCCCCTTCACTCAGTCTGAGATCCCAAGCCGTGGAACGGAACTGCTTACAGTCAGGTGGGGTCTTCCCACCCGGTGAAACCAGTTGGGAACATTCCTCACAGTTTGTCTCCAAGGTGATTTTAGATCCTGTCAGCCTCACAGTCAGTTTCAACCATCACACCTTCCTCCCTCTGTAAGGCGGGTTATGATGGGTGCTGTCACTGTTGCCTGTTATTTCTTTTAGTGGGCTTTACCCGCAATCTACGTTGATTACCGAGAATACCCTCTAACACCGCATGATTTTCTCCACAGAGTATTATGGGAAACACAACAGGGCCAGGCTTTCACAGTCATTACAGTCGTTTCCCTGGTCTTCTTCTCTGCCAGGCAGAGACAGTAATCAAGTTGTAACTACGTCAAAGGGTTGATTGAGGACTGACTGAGACAATGGGCAGTCTAGGCCACGTTTCCAGTAGGAATTCTTTCCTAAAGCTATCCAGGTCACCTTCACTCACTGACTTAAGCATGTCACTTGTCTTGGCATGGCTTCCCAATACGTCTCCCACCCTGAAGAAAGTGACCTTCCAATCCAAGCAGCTTTCTTCCTTCCCTTCTGCAGAGTGATTCCACCATGGTCTCAAGTCATCTGGCTGCTCTGGAGACCCAGGGTTACTTGTCTCCTTTTATATACAGAGCCTGGGCTGGTAAGTACGTCCCAGTACCCCCAGGAAGGTCTAAGAATTTAGCTCATGTGGTTGGGCAAGGACCAGTCACTGTAGCCAGAGATGTGGACTGTGTTGTTGACATAAGGCCAGGCCAGTGTTCTACCCGATGGGGGTGGGGATCAGATCAGAAAGGAATATCCAGAAGAAACGAGAGGCCAAGGGGACAGGAGAAGGGGCGAACAGACATTGGGGATGAAAACAACATCTACCACACCTCTCACTTTTTTTGGATGAGAGACTGAGACCAGAGATGGAAAAGTTCACAAATGGTCCCATCCGTCTCACTCCCCATTAGCAGAAACCCCTCCACTTGTGCCTTGTTCAGATCAACACACCCAACACCAGCGGCAATCAACGTGAACTCAGGGCAATCAGCTCCTCCCTAAGCTCTCCATGGACTGCTTTGGATACATTGGATTTTAAAAACCCCCCTCAGTTTCTGAGTCTAAGGGAAAGCTGGGCCGTCTCTAAGGATTTTGGCAGCCACAAGGATAACCTTCAGTTCTCCACCCCCTGCCTCTTGCTCTTGGGGACTCCGTAAGAACCAAGGAGCTCTCGCTACTTTTAAGAGGAAAAAACTGCATTCTGATGTGCAAACATGCTCGCATATTCATGCACTCAAAATCTAATTTTAGCTGCAAGAAGCTTCATTTTAAGATGTTCACATAATTAAGCAGTTTTCTTCCCAGGGCCCGGGAGCCTGTCTATTCTTCTCTCTCATTTACACATCACTAAGATTATCAGAATGTGTTTTAGTTCTTTAAAATGATATATTTTGGTTTTTCCAAATTGATCCACAACAGGAGATAAAAATCCATGAAAATTACATGTTTTAAACACAGGTTTGTGCCACTTCACAGCCTTGCTACTGGAGTTGGGATCTGTAGACAGTTAGGGTTTTGCTGTTCCGTTCTAATTGGGTCCTGATGCAGTTGTCACATGCCTGCTTTCCAGACGGATTGGATTTTCTGATTTAGCTGGTGGGTATGGCAGCATCCTCCCTACTGAGAAGCTGAGAGCTACAGATGAGTCAAATGGACCTCTCCAAAAACAGTGGGCAGATACAGGCTCCTAACGGGGTAGGGTTGAAGGTCAGCCACTACCACAGGATCTTTGCACTCTTTTATTCTTGGAACACAGTGAACCTCCAGGCCATGTTAGCTGGTGGCACCCCATCTAAAAGGAGGCAAGGCCTTTGGGTACCTGGGAGCTGTGAATATATCACTCCAATAACCCAGTCATACTCTCTCTGCTACTTACCCAGACTCCTGGGATGGTAGGGGAAGCCTAGGGTATCATGCCTGACTGCAGACCCTGTCAGGTCGCCCTCCACACTTTGTTCCTCTAAGTCGTACTTTGGGGATCTTTTGGATGGTCAGCAGTAGACCATGTGACATCTCAGGAGGAAGCTAGCTTCCTGCTCTCCAAAGTTTGACATCATGTCTGCTACTTGAGATTCTGGGATGCAGATGTTTCCTGGCTCCCCTTCAAGGCATCATGGACACTCCCAAGGTGGGGCCTCAAATGCTCCTTCAGAGTGGACCATGGAGCTATCCCAATCCACTCATATTGTTGGAGACTCCAGCCTCCCAAATTTATGTTGAACTGAGTGATGTTGAGGGAGGGGCGAAGAATAAGTTCCTTAGATTTGGTCTTTGCATGGTGCCCCCAAGATCCTGTATATTGTATTTGTGTGATTTTAGGAAGTTATGTCTTTTGACTAATTCATCCCTCTACCCTGTCTTCAAACCCCAGACTCTGTCTTCCATGTGATCCATTTTGTTGGCAAGGCTTTCTACTGAGCTTTTTATTTGATTTATTGATTTTTTTTTCATTTCCACTTTGATTTCTTTTTAATTTCTACCTATTCATTGAATTCTACTTTCATATTCTAAATTGTCTTCTTTACTTCATTCAGTGGTTCCCTCCGCCCCGACACTTCAAATGCTTTATTGTTATATCTTTGAGTTCATTTGGGTGTTTATCATTTTGAACATATTTATAATTGTCCTTTTGAACTCTGTGTCTTGTGTTGTTTCCTTACGTTGTTCTCATTAGGGATGAATACTATGGGTTGGCAATTCTTGTGGTGAACAAATTGTCTTAGCTCTTGTACTGCTTATGTTATTCCAGTGAGACCTGGGCATCTGACGTTAGGTCAAAGGGTTGAATAATGCTGAGCCAAATAGCCAGGTTTTAAACAAAATTTCTAGTGGCAGGTATGGCGTATCTCCTCATGCGTTGTTGGCCATTGTCTTCTTAGTTAGGGGTTCTATTGGTGTGATTTTAGAAAGCCACAAAAAACAATGGCAAAAAACAACAGGAGAAGGAAAAGGATTATTTCACCTTACAGTTTGTACATCCGTCACTTAGGGAACTCAGAGCAACAGTCGGGAGGCGAGAACTGGAGCAGAAGCCATGAGGAGCGTTACTTACTGTCTCGCTCCTCATGGCTTCCTCAGCCTGATTTCTCATATTCCCTCAGATCACATGCCCAGGGATGGTACTGCCCCCAGTGACCTGGGTCCACTAAGAACAATCATTAATCAGGAAAATGCACTAAAGATTTGCCTACAGGAATATCTGATTGGGCCATTTTCTAAGTTGAGATCGTCTCTTCTAAAATGACTCTAGCTTGTGTCAAGTTAACAGAGACTCACTAGGACAGTAATGGAGGCCCAAAAAGTAATGGGAACCCCAAATATAAGCCATTCCATTTGGGTGGCCACAGAACTAGTTGATTAGGCACCATTGCTACACACCAGCACAAAAATACAATAACAGACAGGACAGTGTTTTTCCACTAGAGCCTGGCAACCTTACCACAGCGGGTCTGAGTATTCCAGTATAGCTGATGCATAAGAAAGAGACCTTAAAACAGCCTTTATGATTATGATAGAGGTCCTTAAAGAGGGATAAAAAAGACACTATTGCTGCAGATACAACACATCTTGGGTATAACATACAGAGAAAATTAAACTGTAACTGAACTGGCAGCCTCTCCCAGGATGGCTAGCTTTCACAGTACTGTAAGGTGCCAGACAAGCTACCGGGGGAGAAAAGGCTTTGCCGTAGCTTCAGTTGTCAACTTGACGCTCCTGGGAAGAGGGAACTTCAATTCAGTTTCCCCCATAAGATTAGCCACATATGGCCACATCTATGAGGCATTTTCTTGATTGCTAATTGATGTGGGAGGGCCCAGGCCATGGTGGGTAGCACTACGCCTAGGCAGATGGGCCTGGGCTGTACAGGAGAGATAACTAAGCAAGATTGGGAGAGTGTATCAGTAAGCAGCATTCCTTCGTGGTCTCTACTTCCATTCCTGCCCCGATTTCCCTCAGTGATGGACTGTAATCTATAAGGCAAAGTAAACTTTCTACCTCATTACTTTTGGTCACTTTTGTTTACCATAGTGACAGAAAGGCAAACTAGGACACACATTGATGGTGTGTACCAAGACCTCTGGCAAAACTATGGTCTTAACCTGTCAGACAATATGTGCCTACTGGTGCAATAATGGCATTACTGTTATGGGGGCAACTAAACACTCTATGCTTAGTTTTGAGGCTCAATCCATAGAAGGGAATCTACGTCTGGTATATTAAAAACCCATGGCTAGGGAGGTCTGAAGCTGCAGGAGAACTTGCTAGTGTTGCTGTGAAGGTGATGCAGAAGATGACTGCTTTCTAAATGTGTTTGTACTCATATACAAGTGCTATTCTCAGTTTGGATTGGGGGAAATTACCTCTGAAAGGGGACGAATAAAGAGACATGTGGCTGCTCAAGATATTGAGAACATAAGTGATGGTTACTTGCTCAGCCCTAAGGAAGAGGTTCAAACCACCATCTCTAAGGATCAGAGAACAATTCAAAAGGAGAAATCATAAGAATATAAGAACTGCAAATGGGCAGACGAACTATAGAGCTATAAAATACTGTCTTCTGGCCATGACACGGACAATGGAATCATGATCTCACAGCAGCAGTGGTTGCTTACAATGGGCCTGTGTAAGACCAGGCCTGTATATAGTCGATCATAATGGGGAGAGGTCCTAATGGCTCCACTCTACTCTTCCCTGCCGAACAATGGGATACTGATGGATTCTGGGGAGAGGGAAGACATTGTCTTCAGTTGTGTACTCACTGGTGAGCTCATCACGCTCCAACAAATCGTTTTAAACCTGTGGTTTCACAGATGGCCCTGATTAAGCTTAGTGGGCTACAAAACAAAATAAAAAGACACGGATGTGGGAACAGGACTTGCAGGCAGGAGGTGGGGGTGCGATTAAAAAAGAGTAGTTTCTTCAGGAAGGACATGGAAGCTTATGAGCAGATGTGCAGCCGGGGGAGGCAGTTCCGTGTTAACACTACCACCTCATGGCCCCAGATAGGGGACCCCAAACCCATGGTCTAGCCAGGGAGCAGGTTGGGGCCTTCCTATGATATCCTCTCAACTGTCCACACTGCTTCTGCTTCTATACAGCTTTGCTTGGGTTGAGCATGTTACCCTGATGGCCTTCCTGGGGCAATACCCTACACCCTGCCAGGGTCGCCCTGCACGGAGAAGCCCTCCAGAGTTCAGGCCCACCTTGCTCTTCATCCTTTCCAGGGCCCACCAATCCCTACCGCTTAACTCTCACTCCTGTATCTTGCTCTCAAACTATACCCACCTCTGAGCATGAGACATGCAGCACAGGTAACCCAAGAAGGCTGTGAGCATAAGCATTTGCTCTGGCCTCAGGCTGGGAGGCTGGGCTGGACACTAAAGGACTGTGAGAACAGAGTCCATTTCTACATGCATCCTCTGTTCTCACCTTCCACTCCTTCCTCCCATAGGTAAGGGGGCCTGCACTTAGGGCGAGCCCATCACTTTACAAGCATACCAGGGTCTCTAGGCCTCTGAACCTCCACATTTGTGCGTGTGCAGCTCTCCACCCAACTGTCCTTCCCTTCTTAGCGGGATGGGGGTGGGGGTGGGGAGTGGGGGGCATTCTCCTTCTAAACAGCCTCAAGACTGCCATGAAGCATTCCCTGAAGACCCTGGAGATGTAGCTAAGCCTTTTTGAGACACATACATTCCTGTTTCTTGTTTTCCATGCCCCCTGGGACAACCGCACAAGTGATGAGATGGGCAGGAAGGGGGGCAAGGGAGAGTTCTCAAACCCATCTTCTCCCTCTGAGCGGCACAGAAGTCAGAGCGGGGGTGACTGAGGAAGACTATGTCAGCATCCTACTGGCCTCCGGTGAAAGAAAAGCACTGAGAATGGGAAGCAAAGTTGGCTACAGAAATAAAAACTAGAGGGTGTGGCCAAGGCAGTGACATGCTAGCAGTGCCAGCGTAAATGCAGTATCAGGGAGGGCTCTGTCATCAGGGCACAGGCAGGGGTTTTGCCAAGCCTCTCCAAGGGACACATATCATGGTTTTGGTGTAGCCTCAAATCCACCACATAGCTGAAGATGACCTTGAGCATTAGATCCTACTGCTCCCATCTCTCAAGCCCTGAGACTGTAGGTGGTTTCTCTATGCTTGGTCTGTGTGACCTCCGTGAAGCAGGGGGCTACTAATGTGTGCAGCAACTGGTCCTAGCGGTCCCTGAGAAACACCACCTAGGGCCTCTCATGCCCACCACAAACCCCTCCTGCTGGCACATGGCATCCCTTGGGTCTGGAGATTCCATCCTCCTTGCAGGCAGGGTTTGAGATGTCCCAGCTTCCCAAGAGAGTTGGATGAAGCAGAAAGCTAAACACTGAGCTGCCCTGATATCATTAGGCGGAAACGGTAACAGGGCTGAGCAGTGGTGGCTATCCTAACATCAGCACGTGAGCTTGAAGGGGTGGGGTAGGAGCAGCAGTGGGCTCCATGCTGCCACAGTGTTAACAGTCCCCATCTATGGAGAAGAGAGAGGCAGGGACACAGTGTTTCCAGCGCCGGGATGTCACCACACACACGTTTATGGGATGTCTGACAAGCAGCCAGGGTCGTACAGTACCCATCAGCCAGTCTGTGAACTTCCATCCCCACAGTCCCAGTGTACTGCTCAGATCCACGATGTCTGTGCAGCACGGTATTCCAGATCCAAGGGTCCCAAAAAAAAAGCCAGTTTGGGCCCAGCTGGACCCAGGAAGCCTAGGGCCTCCCGGAGCCTTGAGTGTGTTGCACACGTATATGTGTGAGGCAAGATAGCCAGTCTCTGTCAGCATACATCCTGGCACCTGTGTGTATGTGTCCATTTCTGACTGTGTGTGCAAAGCTGGGAGTGTCTGGACCATCCTACTCAAGTGGCCTAGGCACATTAAAATGGGCACTGAGTGTGGGGGTGATGTCTAAGTGTGTCTGAGGATGTGTCCAGCAAGGAGTGAGTGCCCTGTGATGTGCGTCTCTCTGGGTGGGTTTTGTGTTGCCCAGCATTCCCTGCACATGAAGCAGCACTTGCAAGAACTACCCTGCTGACTGTGTACCAGCCCCCATGCATCCCAGGGGTCCGTGGATCCGTGCACTAGAGCGGTGTTCAGCCCGTTGGTGTAAGTGCATCTCAGCAGAAGCAGGGAGCCGGGGTGGGCCTATCATCTGGGCACATACTCCCTGGGCAGCCCTGTCCAGTTGTGATCACGCAAAGCCTGGTCCACTGTCCTGATATAGCCATTGATCAAGTCCTTCATCTCAGGGGTGAAGGGCTCCTGGTCGTGCGGGCGCCGGCCACGCCGCCTGAAGCTGCCCTCTTTGTTGTTCTCCACACAGAGAAGCCGCTCCTCGCTCACGGACACGTTGAGGAAGGCCACCATCTCCCGCAGCGTGGGCACCAGGCTGCGTCGCAGCTCCTCGTAGTGCACCACCAGCAGCCGCTTCCCGTGCTTCAGCCAGTCTAGGACGTGTGAGGACCACCACGAGGCATAGCTATTCACAAAGTCCGGCCACTCTGGAGCAGGGAGAGAAGTTCTTGAGTCAGCGTTGCCTCCTGGGCTGGCTACTGGTTCTGTAGGGCCTGCCTGGGCAGGGGGCGGTGGAGGGGTGGGGGGAAGGGGTGCTGCCAGCTTTAGACGCCTCCTAGCCCGTGGCTGACCCTCCTGGGCTGGCTACTGGTTCTGTAAGGCCTGCCTGGGCAGGGGGTGGTGGAGGGGTGGGGGGAAGGGGTGCTGCCAGCTTTAGACCCCTCCTAGCCCGTGGCTGACCCACTGGGGAGTCCAGTGTGAATAAAGGGTTCCTATCGGGTTAGACTCATAAGAGTCTTAGGCTGCCTGGAACACAGCAAACTTGGGTACTAAATTAAGGTAAACACAGCCTGCCATGTGCCAAGTGAAAAAAACTGGATCTCTCCTGTATGCCTTGAGTTCTTTGACCTTTGGGACCTATCCTGGACAGAGAGAAACGTGGGTGAGCCTGTGGGCCCCAGGGCATGGTGACACAGCAAGATAAAAGAATCAGAATCAGGAGGAAACCCAAGCAACTCATCTCAAATCAGGAAACCAGGGCGATACGACCGAATGTTTGCAACATACTGAAGTCCCTAGACCAACATGATGGTATGCAGAGCAGAGAGTTTTGAAATGGCTGACCTAGCTTAGATGAGGCCACGAGAGTGGGACCCTCGAGATGGGATTAGTGTCCCCACAAGGAGAGGGTCTCTGCCATGAGGCCATGGAGTGCTGCCTGAGAACTTGGGGAAAGGCCTCATACAACACTGAGCCATTCTGCTTCTAGAACCATAAAGAACAAACACTATTATTTAAGTGTTTTCCCCCCCCTCCCACCCCATCCACCACCACCTGTGGGGCCTTGTTATGGTAGCCCATGATGCCTAGGAAGCAGGCTGAGACCCAGCACTGCCATCTACCATGCAGGCACCCTGGAACAAATCAAGCTATATTCTGTGGGCTCATCTGGAAAGTTACGAGAATTTACAGTGAATTCCCCTTTCAGGATACATTAGAGTCGGCAAGGGCAGCCTAGACAGGACTGTTGTGCTGAACTCTTGAGCACAGAGCAGGCGTGCCCCATCTCTGAAAGGCATGCGAGTATGGCCTCATTTTATAAAGGAAGATCTGGCTGACTCCCGCAGAGGGGCTGACAGGGCCATGTGCATCTAGCGCTGTCTCTGGTCTGTGCAGGCTCTTGATGATGACCTCATCACCCACCTGCGGGTGGATGGAGGAGATTCTTGGCCAGTCATCTGCATGGCAGTCATATAAAACACCAGTATGTGGACTGGGCAAGCTTAGGGAATAAGAGGACGAATTGAGTGCAGCCAGGCCCTTCCACAGCCAGGGATGTGTGTTCTGACCCTGGCCTCACGTGGCCACACATGTCAGTCCCCTGCTCGGCCTATCCAACACTCACCTTTGCTCTTCCAGTTTCGGTCAGGGGCATAGCCCAGGTGTCCAGCGCATTTCCGGTTGAATTCTGCAACCAGGGACCGGTAGGGGTTCCGGATCAGCAGGATGGCGGAATCAAACATCTCGATTTCCCTCCGGCCACTCTCGTGGGTCTTCACACAGATGGTACGTCGGCTCCGCCAATGGTCCTTCTCACCCCTGAAGCCTGCTCAGGGGGAACGAGAGGGTCTCTGTGGAGGAAGGCACCCTCGCTCTCATCCCACTTCCACAACAACAAAGGGACTCATGACATTTGAGGGGTTTTCGAGGGGAATATATGGATGGGGACAGAAGAGGCCTCCACAGGAGTGACTCTTGCCTCAGGGAAAGTGTCTGAAGGTGTCTACCAGTCGGGACAATAATGTCCACATTTACAAGAGGCAAACTGCCTACTGCAGCCCACAGGGGTCAAAGGGCAGGGTCCTGACTATAGACCCGGAAGGTGACAAACATGTCGGACTTTCCAGGGAGATCACTGCGGACGGGTATTGTAAAGAATCTTGGGCTCCTGAGGCTCAGAGTGGGTATGCAGCCTGCATAATATCACACAGCATCCTCAGAAATACAGAGCTCTGTTCACGTGCCCTGGGGTGTTCCCGTAAAGCCCTATCTTCAAGCCACCTCTCCAGTGGAGACAAGAGTCCTATCATGGGCCCCTGGACAATTACATGAGTAGAGAGTCTCTTCTACGGGCTCCAGGGCAGTTCTGGTGAAGGCCTCGCCTCACCCACAGCATTTGAGGACAACCCTGTTTCCATGAATGGTGAGTTGTGCCCCAGACCAGCATCTCTGCTCCTTACATCCTCCTCCCTTGGCTCCTTGACAAAGCACTGTGCACTCAGAACCCAAGTGACGACTGGTTGATGAGACCAGACTGGACTCATTGGTCCCTAGAGGCACAGGATTCCCTAAGTCCTTGTGGCTCCTTGTGTGGGACTTTGGATCATTTGATGGCTGGTGTTGTCAACTCCACAGATTGAACTCAGGAGACAAGGGAGGTACACACCGGTGAGGGGTTACTGAGCCCCTGGCTATGCCTGTGGTGGACTGTCTTTGAAGGCAGCACCATTCCCTGAACTGGGGTCCTGAACCATGTAAGAGGAGGAAGCTGGCTGAGTACATACACTCACTGCTTCTGTTCTTCCTGATCACGGATGGATAGAGCGTGAATGGGGTGGGTACCCCAGTCTCCTGCTCCCTTGACTTCCCTGATGGACTCCACCTCCAACTGTGAGCCAGATAAACCCTTCCTTCCTTGGGTTGCTTATGCCAGGTTGTTTCATCACAGCAACAGCAAGAATACACAGGACAGCAGTAAGGGCTAGAAGCAAATCCTGACTTAGAGGCTGCGTACTAGAAGGTGCCGTGGCCCAAGTGCAGAGCCCAGGAGCTCAAGGGAGCAGAGCTGAAGAGACCACAAAGTGGGATGCTTTGGAAGGCTTTCTTTCTGGAAAGATGCTGCCTGGAGTGCCTAGAACACAGGTCAGCCTCGCCCAGGACACTCTGCCCAGAGAACAGGCTCCGTAAATCTCCACAAGCTTGTCTTGCAGTTTTGGAAACAAGAGTCCAGATGCCCCCTCAGGCTGTGGTTGCAAAAACATCCTTATCTGCAGTGGCAGCAGGACTTCCCCAGTGCCTGGAAAAGGCAACGTTCAAACCCCGAAGTGGGGGTTACCCACCAAAGCTCGCTACTGCCAAATACCACAAGACTTTGCCTTGGTTGATCTTACCAAACAGGCTATGGAAGATGCCACGAAAAGGCACCTAGGAAGGGATGATTCAAAAAACGACTAAGTGAATGTCAGGCTGCAGCACTGAAACTGGCTAGTCCCCTCATTGGCCACCTATCTGCATGTATGCACAGGCAGCTGGTACAAGGCTTCTAGGCAAACGTTGTAGGTCACTGCAGGCCTGGGCACAGGGGCCAGCCAGAGAAAGCAGCAGGATCGTGTGCTTAGCTGGCACTGACACCCCCTCCCCCCCCCTGCCACCCGCATCTGCAGGCGCCTTAGCGTATCTAGAAGATGGGCTGGGACACAGGTACATCTGCCCCTCTAGGTTGTTTTTTTGTTTCTGACAGTCCCGGCTTTTTAGCAAAACAAACTCTGGGCTAAGAAGCCCAGAGTAAGCAAATGCTGTGCCACTTGACAAGTGACGAATACATTTTTGCCAAATTTAGATGCCACTTGACTTGTCTGAGGGTCTTCGCTCTTCAGCGGCATGCAGGCTTGGGCCATTTAAGTTAATTTACTAAGCATAACGAGGCCTCTTATTTCTACAAGGGAAAGATTAGGAAACATAAAGTTCTTGGCCATTTCTGGACCAATTTTTTAAAAGTGGATTTTTTTTTTAAAATGATGATGATGAGCTACTCTTTTTCCTGGAAAACAAGAGGAATAAACTAATTAATTTTTGCCCTTAATGACTCAGGGTGGGGGTCGGGGGTATGAGGAAATTCTAGCGCTCCGAGGAGGCTGGTTTGTGAGGGGACGGGACGGGGCTGCCTCTTCTCCCTGTGCAAGCCTGGCTTACCCTTGTTGTACAGGGTTCCATCGAAGTAGTAGCTTCCCGTGTAGAAGCCAGTGGCGTGCTCAATCAGGTGCCTTGCCCATGTGTTCCCAGCTCCCGGGAAGCTTGACAGAGCCACGAACACCTTAGACTTGTTGGGCAGAAACTTCCTGTCTGTGCACCGGGTGTCTGGAAAGTCCACAAGTCACCATGAAGTCACTGGCAACATGATCCCAGATCCATTGCTGGTCATCCCTGGAGGCTGGGATTGGCGGTTCTGGGGGTGCTCATCACACTGTCTCTATGGGACAGCCAAAGCCTCCTGGCATAACCCGGGGAACTCCAGACTCTGCTAGGGGAGGTGGACAGAGCTCTGCCCGGCCTCAGCCATGCCAGTGCAGTGCAGGGAAATCAGCTGGGCTGATACGGGGCCCACCACTGTGTTTCGTATGTCCCTACCCAGGGCTGCTGGCAGTACGAGTCGCTAGGGGACAACTCCTGGGGGCACTGGACCACAGAGGAGATGCTTCTCCCTTTGAGCTCGCCCTCACCATCAGTTCCTAAGACTAGCAGAGGCCAATGTGATGATGCTCACCTCAGGGAGATTGCCAGCACACGGGGGCTTCTGAGATCTAGTGGCCTTCCTGTGCCTCTGAGGCTTAACCCTTATTCCCCTGAGCCCCCCTCTCTCAGCTCATCCTCTCTGCCTCTTACACTACCATCCCCAGTGGCTCACATTTTCGAAAAGGGCCTGGCCATACCCTACCTCTCTCCTCCCCATACACACTGAAAAGAGACAATCAAAATTCTACATGTACCCATGGCTGCCCAATGAGCCATACCTATCCTTTCTAGCCCTAGGAACTCTCTTGCCCCAGACCAATGCCACAGCCCAGGAGCTACGCAGAGCTCACCTTGCACAGGTGTCTGGTAGACCTCACAGTAGCCAGGTAGCCCCTGAGCCTCTGGGGCCTGGCTGCACAATGTTCCATCCACAGCATCCCGAAGGCTGAACTGTGGGGTAGGGTAGGCACAGTAGCAGTCCCAGCCCCGGAGGATGGCCAGAGGAAACTCCTGCAGGAAAGGAGAGGAGGAACAGAACGTGAAGCGAAGGAGTGAGTGGCTTGTCCCTGAAGCTCAGATGCGATTTAGTCCCTGTGGAGGTGCTGCCACTCACACAGGGATGACCACCAAACTCTGTGTCCAAACCTGGGATAGTCACAGGCATGAGATGTGACTTCTGCCCTGTACAGAGTGAATGGTGACAGGCCCACAGGTACCACACTGCATGAGATGCACCATGGAGGAGGTAACGGAAGCACAGAAACCTGGGCAGACCCTAGACCTGGGCCCAGGGTGTAGTTAGGCATCTGGCAGGAGTGTTAAGGTGACTGAGGGCAGTAAGCCAGCTCTGCAGCCACAGGGCAGCTTGGGGTGTGGTGTTCCACACTGTCAGACATCAGACCTTCAGCCCTAATAGGGAGCATAACTCCCTTGCCCAGCTATGCCCCCAGGAAAAGGACAAAAAGCCGACGATACGTGGCCTAGAGGTCCCACGGCAGTGGGGACAGATTTCTACAAGTATTTTTTTTTTTCTCCATAGATGAAGAGTAGAGAAACATGCTCAGACTGGGGTTTTCTGAAAATGCAAAGTCTCCACCAGGCAAACGGACTGGACACAACTCCTTTTGGGGGCCCAGCCAGCTCTCAAGTGGGTTTTGGTTCACCTTTGGGGTGTCCACATCATACAGCAGAAAGAGCATCCTGAAGACCTGGCTGGGATTTCTGGCTCACTTGCGCAACAATGGGCGAGACGCTTAACCACTAAGAACCTCACCATTGGTAAAGCAATAAAATCCACCCTGGAGGCCAACGGCTAGATGAGCCATGTCCTGGTGGTTCAGCTTGGCGTCTGGCATCGAGCAGGCATCCCACATAGGAACGGGCCACCTTTGGCTTCCTTACCCCTCTGAGTGTTAACTGCAGCTCATTCAAAAAAAAAAAAAAAAAAGCACCCACTTCCCTCACACGTGTCTGTGAGCACCCACTATGTGCCAAGCAGTAGGTGGGACACTCAGCTCCACCCTCACATCTCTGAAGGGGAGCGGCAGGCCTCTTAGGCACAGAGCCTGTGTAACAGAGAGAGGCAGAGTGGGTGGAGGATGGTGTTTGCTGAGAAGGGAGCCGTTCCACAAACCTTTTTATTTTTTTATTTTTTTGCCCACAGCAAGAAATCTCATAAATAAATAAGGAAAATCAATAGCGTTTTCCGTGCGTGGCTTGGTAAAGCTAAGGAGCTATGCACTCCTGTTATACAAGAGGCAGTGTCGCAGCCAGGGGAGGTGAAGTGGAACCTGGGGCACGCAGGCAGGAAGAAGCGCTGACTGCTGACCCCCACGGCTGAGCAGACTATGTCTTCTGAGCCAGGAACCCCTCACTCCCCCAACTCTCCCACCCTTCTTCATAATAATGACACTGTACCCACTGGCACAGGGGGCTGACAGGTTCCACTGTGTCTATAGGTAGAGTTCACACATGGCTCCCACACTGCTTTACAGATAAGTCCCTTTGGGGGGCCTGACTTTCACCACAACTCAGCCAGCTTTTCTGGAAGCAAGATTCCCTGTGGGTGTGAACTGGTGAAAAGTGGTGCAGCTTCTGAAGTTTCAACCATGCCCTCTTCACCACACTGGTGTCCTGTCTTGTGCTTTATCCCAGCAGGGGCTCCCAGCCTCTTCCCGCGCCCCACTCCCCTACCAGGTTGCCCTTTGGAATGACATAGTGGCGCGGTGGTGAGTTGCTCATTCTAGGACACACAGGCTGTGATGGTGGTCTCAGAGCGGGACCTTACTTACAAATGAGGTCTTTATAGAGTTAACTAAAAGGAAACCATTAAGTTGGGATGGTCCTTCATTGTGACTCAAGTCCTCAGAGGAACAGCAGGCCATAGCAAGCATCTAAGAACACTGGGAGATACAGGCCAAGGAGAGAGATTTTAGGAGAAACCAAGGCTGCTGGTACCTCCACCTGTGGTCCCAGCTTTAGATTCCAAAACTATGTGAAGGTTAAAGTCTGCCCAGCCTGTGGTGCTGATGCAGTGGCCTGGATCAGCTATTGAATCAGGCTATTGAGCCAGGCTCTGACCCCAGGGCCTTTGCACCTGCTATGCCTGGAATGTTGAATGTTCCTCTCCACACACCCTCTCTCACTTTCTTCCAGCCACCATCTTAGGGAGTACTCCTCTGCCCACCCCTTTCCAAACTGCACTGCCCTCCCACCTTGTCCTTTGCTGGGCACGAATACTGTCCAGAGCTAAACAGAGAATTCTCAACAGAGGAATATAAATGCTCAACGTCCTTACTCATCAGAGAAATGCAAATCAAAACGACTCTGAGATTCCATCTTACACCCATCAGAATGGCTTAGATCAAAACCTCAAGTGACAGCACATACTGGTGAGCATGTGGAGAAAGGGGAACACTCCTCCATTGCTGGTGGAAGTGCAAACTTATACAACCACTTTCAAAATCAATCTGGTGCTTTCTCAGAAAATTGTGAACAGGGCTACCTCAAGACCCAGCTATTCCACTTCTTGGAATATACCTGAAAGATGCTCCACCACACAAGGACATATGATCAACCATGTTCATAACAGCCTTATTCGTAATAGCCATAATCTGAAAACAACCTAGATGTCCCTTAGTCGAAGAATGGATAAAGAAACGGTGGCATATTTACACTATGGAATACTACTCATTATTAAAAACAAGGAAATCTTGAAATTTGCAGGCAAATGGATGGAACTAGAAATGATCATGCTGAGTAAGTTAACCCAGACCCAGAAAGACACACATGGTATATACTCACTTATAATTGGGTACTAGTCCAATATGGATGTCCTCTGAGAGCCTTCACTCATCGGGGGATGGGGACAGATGCTGGGTTTTACTACTGGAACTCCAGGTGAGAGTGGTACGGAAGAATTGGGAGACAGAAGGACCCAGAGGGTCTAGGAACCCTACAAGACCATTAAGGCTGGTGGATCTGGACCCCAGGGGGCACTGCACAAACTGCTGTACCAACCAAGGACAATGCATGCAGTAAACCTAGAACCCCTATTCATATCTAGCCAATGGACAGTGCAATCTCCACAGTTGTGTGGAGAGCGGGGACTGACTCTGATATGAACTCTGGTGCCCCTTATCTGACCACTTCCCCTTGGTGGGGAGGCCTGGTGGCACTCAGAGGAAGGGTAAGCAGGCTACCAGGATGAGACCTGTTAGGCTGTGATCATATGATGGGAGAGGAGGTCCCCTTCTGTCACAGGTCTAGGGGAGGGGAATAGGGTGAAAGAGGGATGGAGGGAAGGGGGAACGGGAGGATACAAGTGAGGGGATAACAATCGGGATGTAATCTGAATAAATTATTTTAAACATTAAAATTTTTTTTTAAAAGTTCCTGGTGAAATGCTCTGATCCCAAATGCACAGCTTGGTCAGCTCTGATGAGCACACATTGAGACAGGCAGCATTTCCACCCACTTAGAGGTCCTTCCTCCAACATCGCTGCCGCCCTCAACTCGAGCAACCGCTCTGTCCTGCTTCCTCCGATCACCGCAGATCAGCGGGATCTATTCTCGAGTGCCATATAAATAGAGCCGCCGGGTGTGTAATTTTTCGAGCCTGGCTTCTTCCATTCAGAAAACCATTTGCTTAATCTGTCCCCATTGCTTTATGCATCGGTAGCTCATTCCTTCTCACCACCACATAGGATTCGCACACGTGGATGGGCCATGCGCTGACCAGTTCACTTTTTTTTTTTTTTTTGATGGCCTTCTGAGCTGTTTCCAGTTTTTAGCTGCTGTGAATAAAGCCGCTTTGGAACATCTAAGGGTTTGACTGTCTCATGTGCAAAAACACTTACCCTTCCTGAATTGCTCTTTACCGCTGTACTCGTCAACCCCCACAGCATACTGTATATTTTATTTTATTTTTATTTTTATTTATTTTTTTAGTTTGTTGTCTGCCCCATTCATGAGAATGTAAACAAGGAAGGGATTTCTGTGTCCTATGTGTGGCCACATCCTCGGGGTCTAAAACAGTGTCCAGTGTGTGGCACATGTTTTAGTAAGTGCTTGGTAAATGAATGAATGAATGAATAAACATCCTTTCTAGATTCCACCACCATCAAAAGCTGTTGGCAACAAACCATGCCATAGTCTGCTGGCCAAGGTCACAAGCATCGGAGGGTGTGAGGGAGGAGAAAGTGGCCACATCAGGGCAAGCCCTCCCAGGGCCCTGCTATCCTGGGATTCTTGCTGAGGCCAACAGTCTCTACAGCCCAAGTGTCCTGCTGAAGCCTGTGGGCTCCTGGCTCTCCCCAGTGGCACTGGCGCTGAGGCTGACTTCCGTTCCCATATCCCAGGGCTGCCCATCTCATATGCCCACTGCCCCCACCAGTGACCCGAACCTTTCTGCTTCCCTGAGTGGATTAAACCGTCAAGTTTCTGGGTGTTTGCAGAGCAATGCGAGAGCTGCAGACAGTAATGCAGTTTTATTTACAACATAACCGCCTCGGCGACATCACTGGATTCTGAAAACACAGAACAATTTTCAGCCCTGTGGGATTTTTGAGGACATGATCTCCATAAACATTAAATATTGATGAATCTTATCTTTCTGCCAACTCCCTAGTTCTCCCATGCCCCTGCCCCCACTCCAACCTTCAATGAGAGAAAAAGACAGAGGGAAACAGAGGTGGGAGTTGAAAAAGGCCAGGCAGAAAGGGCAAGCAGAAAGCCAGAGCACAGCGTGCAGAGCACAGCGTGCAGAGCACAGCGTGCAGAGCACAGCGTGCAGAGCATAGCGTGCAGAGCACAGCGTGCAGAGCACTGTGGGTCTATTGGAATCAAGCAGAGTCAGAGAGCTAGCTAGGCCTGCATCCCAGGACAAAGATGGACACACTGCATGGCCTTGATCCTGAACCCCGTGCATTAGCTAAGGTGCCCAGGATGGGGACTCAGGTAGGAGTGGGCATCAGGCAAGGCCCAGGTCTTGAGACAGAATAGGGCTCTGCAGCTTGCAGGGAGCTGTGAGCAAAGCCTGGCCTGTGGCTGTGTTTATCCCCATTCTAGGGTGCCCTTCAGAGAGTATTCAACTGCTGTGAAGGTGGGTGTGCGGGGAAGGCTCAAAGAACAAGGCAGAGGCTTTGCCTGCAAGACCTCCCGGCACCTTCTCGGTGTAAGGTTCTCACTTCACAGAGCCCTGCCACACATCCAGGCTCAGGGTGATGGCAGTCTGTCCTATGGGCACAGGACAAGTCTGAACATGATGGCTCAGGGAAAAAGCCTTTATGGGACTTATGGGTACCAGTAGGAGTGGCATGGCTTTGAGAAGACCTGAGTCCATGGGAAATAGACAAACCAGACAAGCTCCATGAAAGCCACACACCGTCAGACACAAGAGCTGCTGAAGAGCCTCCCAACCACTGGGAGCTAAGGGGCCTGGTGCCCATCAACCAGGTCAGGAATCCTGCTCAGGCAGTCTCTTCAGTCAGCTTCTCAAATGTCTGTCCCTCCAGCAAAGGAGGCAGGGACATGGAGGACTTACTACTATCACACTATGAGGCAGCACTCACATAAAGCATGACATCACAGGATCCACGTCACCTTCCCACAGGCATTCTCACCCCATCCAACACAAAGGCTAGAGGATGGGGGTGACAGGACCAGCCAGAATCACAAATGACAAGGCTCCCCGAGCTCTGCCCCATGTTTGGCTGCAAATCTCAGCGTCTTGTTTTGACCTGCTGCTGAGTGGAACCTCTCAGAAGGTGGTTATGCTAGGCTCTTACCTGCCAGGCATGGTCAAGTATCATTAATAGCGTCCAGGGGTTGGATCTCTGCCATGGAGTAGGTCTCAGGTTGGGCTGGTCATATGGACTCTGTTGCCTGCTATTGGGTCACTTCCTCCTAGCAGGGATGCCTTGCCTGGCCTCGGTGGAATGGGATGTGCTCAGTCCTGATGAGACTTGGTGTGCTGGGGTGGGTTGATATGGGGGGGGGGCGGCTCCCTTTTGCTGAGGAGGAGGAGGAGAGGGGGGAAAGGGCTGGAGGTGGGACCAGAGAATAGGAGGTGGAGGGCCGCAGTTGGGATATAAGCGAATTAGAAAATACTTAAGAAAGAAAGAAAGAAAGAAAGAAAAAAAGAAAGAAAGAAAGAAAGAAAGAAAGAAAGTCCTTGTGTACACACCTAGAAACGGCTGCTTATGCTTCTAGCTGGCTTACTTTTTTTTTTCCTGGATGCAGTAAAGCTATAGGTAAGACTTATTTCTATTTTTGCATCTTCAGACTCTCTGTAACGGATAACTTTTTACCTTTGCAACCCTCTGAAACAATGAGTGTTTTAAAAGCACATACACGGTTCAACACCGTGTTCTGTATAGACTCTGTATGACTTTGCTATGTGCAGTACTAGGAACGGAAACCGGGGTCTCACGCATGCTAAGCAGGGGCTAAGTGAGCCACACTCCCCTGACCTCGCTCTTATGAGATCAAGTCTTCTTCAGGCTAGCAGTAAACTCACAACAATCACCTGGTCCCTGTGCCTCCTGAGTACTGGGGCTGCAGGTATGTGCCATCGTGTCTGGCCTAAAGCACCGCTCTCGAGCCTCCTCTCCCTGAAAACACATGTACAGCCCAACAAAAGAATATCCTTCTCAAAAAAAAAATAAATCTTTCTCTGCCAAGGCTCACAGATCCCAGACTCCCACAGGCCCTACCACTGGCGAGGATGTGAGCACTGCATGGTTGCTGGGGGTCTCCCTGGGGTAGATGCCTCGGAGCTACTGAGACTCAGGGGAATGTAGTCAGAGCAGGTAAGACTAGGGCAAACAGGTGCGGGGCCATGTTTGCCTTTCCAGTTCCCCAGGCATTATGATGGGGGTGGGTGGGTAGGAGGTGGGGGCTGGGGGCTGGGGGTGGGGGTAATGGGGCAGCTACACCTTAGTAACCTGCCTGAGATGGTGTCAGACTTCACTGCTTCCCGTTTTAGAATTCTCACCCCCACTACAGTCCCTGCCCTTGCACACAAATACCAGTCTTCAAACTAATTATCCTAGACAGAACCGGGACAAGGCACATTATCTGACCTCCCCCACCCCGGCCGCTGCCCATCCTGCATGGAATGAAGGCTGCATCAGGGTCTTGATACCGCCCTCTGTCTCCAACACGAATATCAGAATAGACAAGACCATTTTACAGGGCTTTAAAATTCATTATGGGGGTGGGGGTGGGGGTGGGGAGGGGTGGGGGCAGGGAAGATAGCTGAAGAGATGGCCGAGTAGCTTAGAGCTCTTGCTGCTGTTCCAGAAGTCCCAAGTTCAGTCCCCAGCATCCACACTGTGTGACTCCAGAACTGCCTGTGAAGTCCAGGAGGGGATCTGATGCCCCCTTCTGGCCTTAGTAGGCACTGCACTCATTGTGCATGCCTGGCTCATGTACACATCGTTTAAAATACCACACGATTATCTTCTGTGGTGTAGCCACTGGTAAGAAGCCCATGATCCTGTACACAATCCCTCGCCCAGGACCCTGTACACAACCCTAATAACCCTGCATCCTCTTAAATCCATGACAGCTAACTAGTGCAAAACTATGGTCTTCATCTATGAGCCTGCAAAGAAACTGTAGTAGGTAGCTCAGAAGCCAGGGGGCTACCGGAAGGGCCTCCTTCTTCTGTTTCCAAACACCATCTCTCACATCTGTTACTCTGGGCACACATTTTCAGGCTTAAGTCACCCCATTCCACTGTGAGCATCCCCCATCCCCACCCCAACTTGTCTGGCCACGTTTTCGATGACGTCTGTATTACAGTGTACTGTATGGGTCAGGTGGAGTTTGGCTATTCCTACTGCCTGGGGCATCTGAGCTTATTATTATCTGGCCTAGTGAAGATATGGGGTTAGCGCTGGACAGGAAGTACTTGAACAAGGAACAAGAGAGTACAGTCAGGTGTCCCATCGCTGCTGTGCTGCCACCCGCTTACCTTGTCCAGGAGAGAAGTCAGACAGAGAGAGGCCATGGTCAGGCCAACTTCCGGCACATTCCCTTCCCCAGGCCTCCATGCTGAAATTAATAT
This sequence comes from Acomys percivali, assembly GCA_907169655.1. NCBI lineage: Eukaryota > Metazoa > Chordata > Mammalia > Rodentia > Muridae > Acomys > Acomys percivali. Next base: position 100,340,418 of record OU015755.1, on the reverse strand, counting down.
TCAGTGCCATGGGGAAGGCAGGGCACTGGAGACATTCCTGTTGGCTCTCGGGGGCTGTGGGTCTTAACCTCCACGGATCTTCATCAATGTCTTTAGTTTGAGTTGTGACTCTTGACAGGAGAGTTGCTGTTGGCGTGCCATGGGTGAAGAAGCTGGGGGGGGGGGTCCTTGCTAAATATCCTATAGCACAAAGCTCCTGAAATAATAAATTCTGCAACCCTGTTCCAAGGCTGAGACCTCGCTCTGCGATGAAGCCAAACCCAGCAACCTGAAGGCTGAGACCTAAAGTCCCATCACTCCAACGTGTTCAGAGGAAGACAGGGGAGGCAGGATGGCAGCCTGGGGGCCAGAGGTGCAATCTGCTGCATTGACAGCATTTTGCTGGCTCTGTTCTGGCCACAACTGGAATCTGTTACTCCGGAGCCCTATCCTAGGCTGACGTCTGTAGCAGCTTTGCCAAGTGTCTCTTGAGGCTGACCGTGGGCAACGCTGCCTTCTAGGACGATCTATGGAGGACTGGACCTTGCAGATCTACTCGGAATTCATCACTTCTCCGGCGAGGGCGGGGGGGGGGGGGGGGGGGGTGTGGTCCCACGTCCTGTCAAGGGGATTTGGCTGGCAAAGTCCCTCTCAGCTGGACCCCTTTCTCCATCAGCCCTACGCTTCTTGTTAGTCCAAAACATCCTGTCTACAGATGGAGAGTGTCATGTCCCTCATAACACCCTGACCCCTGCGATACCGTCAGCAGTTTCCTGTTTCCTCTCGGGGGGGGAAAACTCAAAACAAACAAACATACCCCACTGAACATTAAAGTAGACATCCAAGGCTCTTTGTAAGTTTTCCTCACCCGCCCTTTCACACCGACTGTAAGGGCCTCTTCCTTGCAGTGGACTGTCCACTTCTCCTATCCAACTGCTCATAGTGCCCTAGGTGCTCCAGATCCTCCCCAGAACCTGTGCTCCTCCTCCCAAGTGATCCCCCTCTCCTTCAGCCACTAGCCTCACTCAGCCACGCACCCTGGCTCCTCCCCAGCCATAAGCTCTCTCTACCTTGCAGTGTGCTGCGCCCCACTCACTGCTGGGCTCTGCAGGCACCCAGCACTGTTTTTTTTTTTTTTTTTTTTTTTGTTGTTGTTGTTTTAACTGAGGTAAGTAAACATCAGCCTATGCAATTTGGCCAAATCCTGCTAAATGTGCTTTACTAAAAGCCACTTTCAACTCAAGCGCTGTAAAAGGCAGGCGGGCCCTTCCACAGCTGCAAATCCCTGCAGCTCTCAACAATGGGACTCAAGGAAATGTCCCTTCCTGATCCATTGAGGGGCTGGGGCAAGAGATGAGGGAACTGCTCCCCACACCTGATGCTCTGAGGACGGGGTCCACGGCTGAGAACCTCCGGCACCTTTTCCATGTGGCTCTGATGAGCCATGCCTGCTGCAAACACTAGAGTTAAGCCAGTAACTTGCCCTTGAGATGCATCTGCAGGGAAGTCAGACAAGGTGCTAAGGTGCAAAACGGCTTATGATACCAGGGAGCCTGCGGGGATCTTCTGGCACACTTCACTGTGAAACTGTACCGATGTGGATTTGTGCCAGTAAATATGAAGGAGAGCTGAAAATAGCAAAGAGTTTCTCATCTTTAAATTATTGTCTGTAACCACAAGGCAGAGCTCTCTGGGGTCTAGTGGGCTGCCCAGGGGTAGACATATCCAGAATACTGGAACGTTTTCCTAGGATGCCCCCTCTGCAAAGAAGGAGAACCCTCCGAGAGTGGCTATGTCCCCTCCCACACCTTCATTAGAGGCGTAAAGTTAGTACAACCTTTGCCAAGGGCAACCTGGCCGCAGAGACTGAACAACAAAGCTACCTCCTGAACCCTGCATCACCCGGGAGAGCAGTTTTGGTTTTTTTATTATTTATTTTTTCCTTTTTCCTTACAAAATGACCTAAACATAGTCTTTGCAGCAGCACTGTTTGTAAAAGCAAACGACTAGACACAATCTAAAAGCTGAAGAGTAGGGGACTGGTTAAATAAATTATAGGACATCTGTGAGGCTGGGAAAGACTGGAGTTCACTTTCTACACCCATATGGAGTCACCGGTCTGGCGGAACAGGGCCGGCTCAGGCAGTGTGGAGGCACTGTGTTACCTACCGGTAGTCCCCCGTTTGTAATCGACCAGCCTAGGATGCAACTGATTGAATATTCAGTTCCGGAAAGTGGCTGTGGGAAGCCAGGGCCAAGAGGGCCTGCCTCCCAGGGAGGAGGCTGGGTGGAAGAGAGGCAGGAGAGAGCCCCCTTGCCTTGGTACCTTTTAATTTTTTTTTTTTAACCTGCATTCTACACAAACGTGTTATTCAGAGCTATGCCGGGAGGGGTCGAAGCCTGCAATCAGGGCGACCGCACTTTCCCTTTTGCCAGTTCCTTTCTCTCACCTCTCCCTCGCCTTCTGTCACAAGGCGGTAAGGGTGCAGCGTCTAAAAGCACAGATGGCAGATTCAGGAGTCCAGGCTCTGTCTCTCTACGAGCTTATCCCTCTATAAACCTGAGCTGCCTCCCTCAGCCACCGGGGATAGGAGGAGGTCCCCTGCTGAGAAGATTAAAGCAGATGGCCCCTGGGAAGCCCCCAGCTCCCCTAAAGCTGCTAATGCTGGGAGATTAGTCTCTCTCTTGCTCTAGGCTAGGGCAGTCTACGTTCTGAAGGAAGCTGAGGCTCGGGGGTGGGGGGGTGGGGGGTTCCTTTGTGGGGAAATTTGGGGGGCTCAATTTTAGGGTGCAGTATTTCCTTCTAGCCCCGGGCAGGGCCAGCAGCTCTGTGGCTGCCCCCTTTTCCTCCTCCCCCCACTGAATTCTGTTCCCACCATGAGGACGAGAGAAGTGGTTTCCCAGGCCAGACGCCTGCAAGTCAACAATGTGACTTCTGATGTGACTGGACTGTGACCTGCGGACCCTGACGGCAGTGGCTTTGAAAATGCTGGTGACTCAAAGCAGAAGTACGTCGTCGACGCTGTTCTCTGGAGAGGAAAGCACCTGTGAAAGCTTTGTTCTCACTCCACTTTGCAAGGGGAAGCATTTCCAGGGAGCCAGCCAAGGAAGCAGGAAGAAGACAGCACCCAGTGGGATTGCAGGGGTGGGTAGGTGGGGGGTGAGAGGATGTCAAGATCACCCCCTCCGCCTTCCCCCAGGCCACAAGGGGCCATGCTGCTCTGTCACATCCTGGTTCCACTCTACCAGGACTATGCCAGCCCTTGCAGACAGCTTGAGTGCCCTTACCTTAGGTGTCTCACTTTCCTCACTTGCCAAATGCAGAGCATCACCACACCCATCTCATTAGGCCTTAGGAAGGTGGACTTAACACAGGGGAAGTACTCGAAATAGCACCACGTACAGTACAGTGTGTATAACCAGTAAACGGCTATTTCTGTCCAAAATCGTTGTCACCATCATCATCATCATCACCACTACCACCACCACCATCATCATCATCATCATCATCATCACAAGCCACGCCCTCTCCTCCCCTTAGCTCTGTTCCATTATGCTGCCAAATACCACAGAGCAAAGAGGCTACTGAACCCCAACACAAGTGCATCAGCCCCAGCTCCCAGCCCGCTGTCACCCACGGTCACTTGCAAAGACCCAACATCCACCATAATGTGGAGATGGCTGAATGCCAGCCTAATACCTCTGTGCTCTGTGGACACATTGCTCCCTACCACACCTCAAAGTCTCCTGACTGGGAACTTTGCAATGCCCACCTGCCTTTGACCACTCCTCATCCTACCACAGAGCAAGTAGGTGGTGTGGGGACAGCGGCTTTGGTGTCCTGCCCAGCAGCCCTGGCAGAACTCCACTCCTCTCTGAAGCCTGGACTAAGCCACAGGGATGATAGTGGCACCGTCCCTGCAGCCAGTCACAGCCCTCTGCACAGACAATGGAAAAATCCATCACCTGTCCCTAAGAACTGAGCCGGCATCTCCCTGAGTCCAAATAAGGCCAACTTAACACGTGACACTTGTGCCAAGAGCTTCCTTGCAGAAAGGCACATAGACACATTCTTCCCAGCCATACAGCCTTCCCTATCCAGCCTCAAACCCACTGAGGTAGGCGTTCCCTGGGGCAACTATCCAACATACCCTGTGTGACACTGGATAAATAGCCTGGCCATGCCCCCTACTCCTTGGTCCCCACCCAGACTGTCAGAGTAGATGCGTGTGGCCCAGCATGGGCTCTGAAGACCACCATGCATGCTGTAAGACTGAAGCATCACACAATGGTAAAATAGTTCTTACTTTCTGGGAACAAAATCCAGAGCATGTCTCCACAGTCATGTTGGCCTGTGTCATGGAGGAGGAGAAAGTGTGGGTGACGTTCTCTGGCAGTGGGAAGCACCCTCGGTAGGTGGCAGCTCGTCCTGCAGGGAAGGAATGGGGTTCTGATGAGAAGTGGCATCTATAGTTGGTGTTGGGTCCTGAGACCTACGCGAATATAACCGGAGGAGAACGGGAGGGCAGATATCACAAAGGGGAGGGGGGCGCGAGTAAAAAGTCCAGATGGGTTGAGCCAAGCACCTGAGAACAATGCACTATGGGAACTACCATAGTGTCTGACAGAGCTTAAGTGGCTGCAAAGCTGAGTCAAGGGCTTGCTTCCCTGCAAGTGGTATTGGGGGTGGGGGTGAGGGGGTGAGTAGCCGTTTGTTTTTCTTTCCTTCATTTTGCATTTTAGGTCACGCTAGCTTCCACAGTAGGTGGTGGTCTGACAGGTTGATGGTCTGGAAAGTTCTATGACTCACGAGAATACGCACGGAAAAGTACATGAAATTGGGTATCTAGACAAAGCACTCCTGGGCCTCCCAGCAGGCCTGCCCGCCTGGATTCTAGGAGCACTCAATCAGTCACAAAGGAATCTTCTTGCCAAGTTGTTCTTCAGCCTTCTGGTGGAAAAGCTCAGCTTGCTTTTTGGTTCCCTTGGTACTGAGCAAACTTTCTGGGATGTTCCAGCACCAACTGTTTAGGGATAAGTTTCTTGAGATGACATCTGATTCTCATCCTCTTCACATAAGGCCTCCCGAGGTTTGGCATCTGCCCTCAGTTTGTTCTGCCTGCCATGTCTCCTGGCCAGCGGCATAAACGCTCACCAGCCTTGGGCAGGGTGAGGAGTTTTCCTTATAAACTGTCAAGTCTGACCAAGATCTGGGCCTGGAAGCACATCCTGATTGACCACAGAACTAGGGGTTTGGGAATCAGTGCACAGAACTAGGAAGGCCACCTGTTGCAGAGAAAACAGGTGGCTTTGAGTCCTCAGGACCTGAGGTGTCTAACCTGTGACTAGCCCCGCGTCACAGACTCAAGGACTCTGTCTTACCTCCAACCTCCAAGCTCTGAGGACTGTCATGGATGCACTGTGTGTCCCAATGCCAGCTCCAGACAGCTGTGTCCCCTCATGCCCACACAGCTGCTTAGGACTATGGTTGGACAGCCAAGGCCAACGCCATACTGCCCACCAGACTCAGTGCTGTCCTGTGGCAAGGACAGGCCACAAAGGACAAAGGCTCAGCTCAGGCCACAGAGCTCAACCACTGGCACAGGACAGACGCTGAGGGGTAGGTGGGAAGGGAGGGTCATCGGGGCAGACAGAGCACAGAGAAGGAAAGTAGGCAGTGTCCCAGGGAGTTTAGGCCATGGCAGGGTTGGGGGACAGTGGGGGCCATGAGACTTCAGAACGGAGCTCTCAGAAGTAGGCCGTGTGTGGTCTCCTTGGCTCCCTGCAACCAGCCTCAACACTGAAACCCAGCCGGTGCCAAGGGGGTGATGAGCGAGTGAACAAATGGAATAAGGTAAGGTACATGGGGCCTCGGCATCACCTACAGCAGAGAAGCAACTCACGAGCCTTGGGAGGCCACAAAAGAGGTCTGTGCACATCACTGATGTGACTGTTAGTGGATGACGCCATTAGTTATCCACTGGTCTGCAGCCCTCACTCTTTATCTCCAGGTGAGAGCCTCGGGCCAGTTAGGGCACAAGAACGCTGTCAAAGGAAGACACTGATAAAGTGTCAGGACTGACCCTGATCCCAACAGGAACGCAAAAGCATGCTTGGCGAGTATGTCCTAGCGGCTGCAAAAGCTGCAATTTACAAAAGGTGGTCACCTGGTCACCTCTGACAGCCTGTTAGCGTAGCTCCTAGAGAGGGGAGCGGAAGGTAAAGGTCAGCCACACAGCTGGCCACAGACACCACTGCCAACACGAACCATGGCAGCAGTTCTGACACACACACACACACACACACACACACACACACACACACACACACACACTCACAAAGGCTGGCCTGAGTGACCAGACCATCTGTCCCTCAGCCAATCGGAGGCAGAGGCAAAACAGCTGTCTCTAAGTTAAGTCAAGGAGCAAAGAGGGAAGTTGGAGGGACGGCCCAATGTCCACCTCAGACCTGGTCCTGCTGAGGCTCCAGAGTGAGGGAGCAGGCTAATCACCTGAGGCCAAAGAAATAAAAGACCCAAGAAGCTAGAGTGGCTGGTCCAGTCCTCAGAAAGCCTCCATAGGCCTCCATGGGACAGGGTAAACCTCGTGTCTGGCACATACTAGGTGCCGGTGGGTTTCTGTTGAGTCAGCACTCTCGCTAGCAAATCCTTGATACTGTCAATGTCTTCGTTCCAGGCCCCTGGCTCGTTTGGACATCTCGGCTCCCAGGAACAGCTACCCAGAACAGGAAACACCTGAACATGCTTAGCAGTCAGAGAGGAGTCAGTCAGTTTCCCTGTACTCTGGCCCCTATTCCCAGTGACTGTGGCCTACCGTGGCCCTTAGGACCGGGCTGTTTCTTCTCAGTCTGCGTAATTTTGAACCGTATGCTCATCGCTGGTGAGAACTCGACTATGAGAAGCCCCGACGCCTAGGTTGGTTGGCATAGCTCTCCTCAGAGTGATTTTGTACTTGCTCCTCTAATGACTCCCAGAACCAACTTTTGTGTTGCGTTTGTAGGGTCAGGCAGGTGGCACAGAGCTGAACCCCTAAATACACACAGGCACAGAGCTGTAGTTGCACGTTCTCAAGCCTTGCTTGCTCCTCCTCAAACCAGTTTCAGGTTCTCAAGTCCCTCCACCCTAGGGCTAGAGATCTAGCTCCACGCAGAGAAGTCGAGATTACAGACTGGAGCCCAGGGAAGAGAAATGCGTCATCTGTAACCACGTAGCATGCCTAGACTTCCCGTCAGCTTCTCCTGCAAGGGACAAGGGAGGTGCCCAGTCACGAGCCCAGGCAGTTAGCTTTTCATGGTCCTCACTATCTCTGCAGCAGTCAGGAGTGGCTGACAAGAAAACAGGGCACAGACTCCGGCCTATGGGACGTGGCTCTGGTGAGGGATATGATTGACATATAAATTTGGGATGAGGCTGGCACACTCACGCTTCCTGGAGCCCGGCTGCTGCAGCCCCGCGCTGTACACGGAGAGCCGGTGAACAGCCCCACACACGGAGCCCTTTTCCCCTTTACAATCATAGTTGCACTCCTTCAGGCTGACACGGGTGACTGGCAGCCGGTTCCCACAGTAGCACTCTGCTCCGGCCTCCAAGCCGGCATAGGCATAGGACCTGCAAGATACACACAGAATGGGAGTGAATCCCAGCTGGGCCCATAGCTGAGGCTGGAGTCCAAGTCATGGGAAGGTCTGAGCCAGGTGATGGCAGCTGGGCCTTCCGGACAGACCTGAAGCTGATCTGAGTAGAGAGGGGCTTGGCCATCGGCATGGCCCAGGGCAGCAGTTCTCAACCTGTGGGTTGTAACTCCCTTTAGGGGGGGGGGGGGGCCGCGTCAAACAACCCTTTCACAGGGGTGGCATATTAGATGTCTGTAATAGTAGCAACACTGCAGTTCTAAAGTAGCAACGAAATAATTTTATGGCTGGGGGGGTCACTACACCATGACCAACTGTATTGAAGGGTCAGAGTGTTAAGACGGTTAAGAACCACTGACCTAGGGAGTAAGGCCTCACCCAGAGCTAAAGTCATCTAAGCGCAGGGCACAATGTTTCCCTGGGAATAAACCATTTAGCCCCATTGATCTGTCTCGTCAGTTTGGAGGTTGAACTTGTTTCCTTTACGGTCTCAAGTTACAAGGGGTCACACCAGAAATGAGTAGGGACAGGGTTCTCAGTAGATGTGCAGAGCTCTGGTGTACAGTGTCTGCCAACTGCTGTGGTGCAAACACTCACACAGGTGACCTCCAGGTGCCCAGTCACAGGCTACAGGTTAAGATGTAACTGTGCCCAGCACCAACACAGCTCTGGCCTGAGGCCATGCAACAGATGGTACTACGGGGGCCCCTCTGGCAGGGCCCTTCTCCTGCTCCTCACCCACAGGTCATCACTGGAGATGGACACAGCAGCCCAGGAAACAGAACCTGTACAGAGTTGTACAGGGCGGCAGCTACAGCAAGTGGGCCGCGTGCTTATGCTCCCTTTCTGGGGTGAAAAGGCCCAGAATGAAAACTCCACAGAGCGATGGAACCCCACCTGGCTGCTTGTGAGATGGCAGATGCTCTCACTTGCTGCCTCGGAGGAGCCTCGGTTTCCTTACACAGGAAGAGGCTGAAATGAGGCGATGACATCATCATGCTCTGCCTCACCTTCCTCCGAGCTACCAAGCATGGACAGGTGGGTCCTGCCCTTGCTTTCCCCAGGTATAAAGTTTATGACCACCTACAAGAACTGGGTAGGACTTGACTTATAGGAAAAAAACGTAAAAGAACCTAAGGTGATACGAAGAAGTAAAGAGCGCTGCTCTGCCTGTCTTCCGACAGGAACATGCACGCACGGTGAGCTGTGACTATCCTGTCTTTAGGGACCACTCCTGGCACGGGATAGATGTCTGACAACCACCATTGTCAGCTGATAGTATCTAGAGAGACAAATTTTGTTGTAAACATAAGTAGAAATGGTGTGTTTGTTTTTTTTTTTTTAACTGCTGGACTGGTCCTCAATTTTATTTTAATTGGGGTCCACTGGTCCCTTAATTTTATTTTAAACTGAGTTCAGGGAGTGACTTTTGATGGGGCCTCACCCTCTTCTATAGCCTGCTCAAAGAACTTCCCATGGGTCACAGGGTGAGTCCCTAGCACAGCGGGGATGGAAGCCAAGTATCCAAGTGCCTGCCAGCCCCCTGGTCGGATGCTGGTGCCCTTTCTCCTGGAGATTAGAGTCTGACGAACGGATGTGTGATGGCATCGGGATGGCCACCCAGCTCAACGATGTCCCTTGGCTG
>OU015755.1:100320314-100331134 GCA_907169655.1 Acomys percivali | reverse complement strand
CACACACACACACACACACACACACACACACACACACACACACACCTTTGCTCTGGATCAATGCCCTCTTTCCATCGAGACAGAGCTTCTCAGCTGTCCTAAGGCCAGAATCCTTCCCTCATCGCTCCAGCTCTCCACAGGGTCTCAGGACTCTAAGACGTTGCCTTAAAAATACAAGCAAGCTAATGCCTGGGATTGCCAGCCAAGTTCCAGCCATCCACTTGTTTTTTTTTTTTTTTTAAATCTAAGCCTAAAGCCTCCTGGAGGGTAGGGATAACAACGTTAGCCTGAGTGACTCACAGCATTAGGCAGGACATCGGTGTTACCCACCTGGCTGGAAAGTGCGGGTCACAGCTCCTACGGGCCACACTAGTTGTCCCAGGGTCTCGGGTGTAAGAAGGGCAGCCCAGATGACCACACCTGGCTCTAAGCCCCAGAAGTCTCAATTCCTGGGACAGGTAACATCCAGGACAGCAGGAAGCTGTATTTTCACCACCCACGGCTCCTCCGGGGATTCTCAGGTCAGAAGATGCCAGGGAGAGGGAGTCAATAGCAACTTTCTTCAATGTGGCCCCTTCTAAAACTCCATACCTCCTGAGGCCCAGCACCACCTGTGGCCACACCCAGCATGCAGCCTCAGGACCCCTGAATCCATCCCATGTGGTTGCAGAAAACACCTATCCAGAGCAGTGGGCATAAATTATTCTCTGCCTGCCTACTTAGCAAACAAGAAGCTGCTGCGGCTGAGAAATTTCCGACGTGTTGGTCGGCACAGACAAGAGCCCCACTGCAGCTTTCAATTAAATATCCCAAACACAAATTCTGTAGCCGAAAAGGAAACTCAAAGCTCAAAAGGCACCCAGATCAAGACTTGACTTGCCCATACTGGAATGACGCATTGCTGTTTCTGAGAAACGGACGGTGGAGGTTCGAATCCCTGACCCGCTAGGACGGGGCCCCTGTGACCTGGGATGTGCAGATCCTCCTCTCTAAGATGCAGGTTTCCCCACCTGCAAAACGGGGACATGGTACCAATTCCAGGAGGTTGGAGGTTGTGAGAATTCCACATGGGTAACACATGTCCCAGTGTCTAACAAAAGGCTTGGAGTGTCAGGGACCCAGGAGTAATGATTTTATGTTTAATGGTTCATTTTAAATAACGAAGAAACTCTCAATCGCTTTACTTTCCCAGAACTCACATTCTGCGTTGTTGAATAGGCGTGAGCAACGCTCACGTCAGTAGAATCTCTCTGAAGATTAAATTAAACAGGGCGACAGATGGACAAGTACACAAAATGATGCTCCATACATAACAGATGCTCAAATAAATAACATTTATTATTATTCTGATCCTATATCGTAACCTGGGACCTAGTAGGACAATGGATCAGTAAATATTAGCTGAATAATTAGCACATTAATAGAAGAGAGAAAAGCAGTGGTTTCAACCACCAGACTGGCTTTCTGAAAGAAGTGGCTGAGCAGCCAGAAGCTGGACTCTGTCTGAACAGCCTGCAGAGGAAGCCCCCAGCCCCATCTTGCCACCCAACAGTCTTATCTTGGGGTGCAGCCAGAGCTGGAGACACAGATGGTCCTTCTGGGTTGTAGGAGAGCAGAGGAGCCCTTTGTCACTTAACGTAACAAATAGCTTTTCTAAATCCCCGACAGAGGCAGGAATGTGCAGAAAAGCAAGAATTTTCGAGGGATGCGTTGGGACTGGGATGCTCCTGAGGCGGATTTATTACTTTGGGCTGAAAAGGAGGCGATGCATTACCGCCTGTGACTCCGCATCTGTTCATTTGCACATCGGAACGGACAAGTCGTGAGGCCATTAACGATGGCTTTGGAGATATCGGGATGTCTTTGGAAATTACTATCAATAAAAAAACAAACTGGCTATGGAGAAGTTACTATTTTTCCCCTAGTAAACTTACTGACATTTTATTCCATTATGGATGTTGTCCAAGGTATAATGAAATGCTCGGTGATTGATGGAGACTCCTGCAGCTTCCGTGGCTTGCAGGATCCCTTTCAGGGGATGGCGGGATGCCCGGGCTGCAAAGAGACACTTGCTTTGTCTGCAGTCCCAGCAGCTGGCCGAGGGCTACACTGTGGGCCACTTTGTAGGCCACGTAGGGCCAGAGAGTCCCATCAGAGGAAGGGGCAGGGGCTCCCAGGCCAGTGTTCTGCCTCCCTCTGTGTTCTCTGAAGACTTCCAGCATGTCACCACACTTTCCTCAGACACTGCTCTTTTAGAGTCTGCAGGGAGGACAACTTCGTCTTTAAAATTCTGCAGGAGATTCAGAATATTTAATCACTCGTGGAGTGACGGCACCATTGGCCATTCCAAGTCCTTACTGCTAAGGCCCAAAACCAAGACTGGACCTTGGATGCTACACTGCAACACAGTGTAACCAGAGTTAACCCTTTCTTTGTTTGGTAATCAGGGTACTCCAGAGGGCAGGGACAGGGGCTATCAACAGGTAAGGAGGAATGACATCTTTATTCACATCCAAAACCATACTGCTGAACAGCACTGTATTACTGCCCTGCTTGCATCTAACTGTGATCTCGCCCGCTTCTGTGGGGCCCTTCCACTGCTACTGTGTCTTTGGAGGTAACTAAATGGTTCTCCTGGACATAAGCATGGCCGGAGCCAGATTTCCAGGCCCTTTAGTCCCCTTCTCTGAAGACCTGCCATAATAGGTCTGCTCTCCCCCAAGCCCCAGGCCATGCCCTAACCTTCCTTCAGCAGGTCTGTGCAGTGTTATTTGGATCTATAACCGACTCCACCTCAGACAGAGCATTCAAGGGTCCAGCGCAAAGCGCATACGCAGGCTAATGCATGTCGAACACATACCGAAGACTAATGCTCTTCAATAAGTGAGGATGGAAAGGAATGGAGAGCCAACTCCAGGTCAGTTTGTCCGAGGCCACAGAGCCATGAAACAGCACCAGCAAGAAAGGAACTCAGCTGTCTCAGCGAGGATGCACCTCACAGAACATCCTCTCAAGCAGCCCACAGGCCCTCTCCTGGTCATTTGCACTTTAGTCTAAATTAATTGCCCTGTTAATTCCTGCATAGAGACCCAGGTTTTTGGTGTATTGGGGAGATTACGGAAGACACACACACATATAAAATGAGCTATGCCACCAGTCTCTCTGTCTCCTTACACGCAGGCCCTGCTAAAGAACACACTGTGAGGAACACTGGCTGGATAGAGTCTGAAACACAAGGACCCCACAGCCTTCTAGCCGTCACTCTGCTGGGCCCACTGAGTCATCTCCCCAAAGCAAAGAGAAGCTGGGGTTTATCATTCTCAGAGACAACAGGAGGATGGGCTTAGTATCCTAAAAGGCCTGAGATCTGAATTCCAACGGCACAAAACGGGTACGTTGATCAATGAACCAACCAACCAAGCAATCAAACAATCCCAAATCGTAGGTACGGCACTTTCTCCTAGGCCTTCCCCACCCTAAGCCTGATGCCCCACCTGCCTCACCTCCTACAGTCTTCCAGTTAGTGCTCTAGGCTAAGAACTCTGCACACTATGCTTGATACTCTATACGCTCCGCTCAGCTCTCTACGCTAAGTACCCTATGCTTGCTACTTATGCTAGGTGCTCTGTAGACTATGCTCGGTACTCTGTGTTCGGTAACCCATGCACTTTATTTTAGGGACAGGAGCACCACCTCCTCTAACGGCTTAGGGCACAGGACCGAAGAAGAGGTGGTAACGGGATGATCGGAACAAACTGAGCTCAGGTGCCAGTCAGGCACAACTTCAGCACTTCCAGTGTGCCCCTCAGGCCACACACCCAGCATGTGCCTTGGGACCCTGTACAGAGAACTGACAGGACTCAGTTCAAAGAGAAGCAGGTCAGAGTCTCCATCTTGACTGGGCGCTCCCAGCCGTGTGAAGGCCGATCCCCGTCACCACCCACTCCCAGGCCTGCCGCTCCAGGCTGCTCTGAGATGTCTGCCCTGCCTTACCTCCATCCCCCTCCCACTCAAGCAGGGTCCTCAGCCTGCTCCTGCTCCACGGCACATCTTTGCCGCCAGCTTTCCTCCCTGGTCTCCCTGTCACGCCCAAGTCGGGGTTCCCTGAGGTCAGTGCAGTGCCCAGATCTAGTCTACCTCTGAGTTCTGGCTTTAGGGTTAGCTTCTAGAAACCACAAACTAGGAGGAGGACCTTTGCCATTCACTCAACTACTCCAGGCCTCAACGTCATCATAATAGTGTCAGCCACGGCAGAATCACAGCAGGGGGGTGACGCTGTAAGCAGTAAGAGCTTCTAGTAGGGGAGCCAGGCAATTCGTGAGGAACCCTTGCCTAGCGGCAGCGCTTGGCTTATGAGGCAAACAGGATGGCCTAGAGCAGTGGTTCTCAACCTCTGTGGGTCGAAACTCCTTTTGGGGTGGGGTGTTAAATGACCCTTTCACAGGGGTCACATGTCAGATATCCTGCATATCAGATATTTACATTACCATTGATGTAACAGTGGTAAAATCACAGTAATGAAGTAGCAATGAAAATAATTTTATGGTCAGGGGTCACCACAACATGGGGAACTGTATTAAAGGGTCACAGCATTAGGAAGGGTGAGGACCGGTGCTCTAGAGAGTAGATAAGGGGACTGGCAGCAACCAAAGTAGGAGCATCTTCTTCATTAGATGTGTGAGGAGCTAAGACTGTGCTTGCTGGTCACCAGTCCAAAGACAGCAGCTACTGCTGCTCCGGGACACCCCCATGACACCCTATGACACTGCTCAAAGCCATCCCAACACATCTGCACAATATCCCTGCGGTGTCACCCAGGAAGGTATGACTGAGCCAAGATCAAAGTCTGAGCTCCGGGGGAAATTTTATCACACCTCTCACCTGCCATGGGACCATACACGTAACCATGAAAAGGGCTCGTGGCAATGGTGGAGCACTTACCTCGGCTGTGGCTCGCCGGTCCAGGGGCCTCAGTGCCCAGGGTGGATGGCCCCTGGGGGTCACTGGTGAGGTGGTGTAGCCAGCGCCGCCGCAGTGAGCTGCGGTTCCTCCGGGGCCAGCGGATTCCAGGTGGAAGTCGGGCCAGAGGACTCCTTAGTGCGTCCACATCAAGTAATAGGTCAGGGCTACTGTGGGGATCATGAAGGCTCCTGCCATCCAGCAGGCCCACACCCAATGCTACAGTGGCCACTGGCAAGGCCTGTAGGCTGCCAGGAGCCCGGAGGACCTGTGGGAGGGCCACTCTGGCCCGCTGCAGGAGCAGCAGGCTGCCGGTCATCAGGTAGGCAGCCGTGAGGAAGAGCAGCAGGAACTGTGTTCTGCGGAGAAACTTCTGGAGTCTGAAGAAAGGTTTGGCCATGCCCCTGGGCAGCAGGACTCCCAGGTGGAGCCTGGGGACGGCTCCTAGCACCTGGGCAGGAGGGACGCCAGGGCCTCGAGAAACGTCATCCCAGCATCCTGGCTCCTGACACCTGTCTGCACACTTGTGGACTGCTGTCCCTGTGGGTTTCAAATGTCACCATCACTTCTCTCCAGTAGTGGCAAGCTCCTTGTTGGTAGCTTCTGCCCGGGGGTTACCATCTCCCCCATCCCTCAGCTCTCTTGGCAGTCTTCAGTCTCAGGAACCTAGAAAAGTAGAGAAATGACATTAAGATGCAATGTAGGATCCACTGCCTCCTCCTGGGCCAGGGTACTCCCCACAGCCTTATTTTCCAACTGGACAAATGACTCAGGAACACTGGGCAAAGGACACAGATTCCAGCTCTGCTGCTGGCCAGCTGTGTGACACTGGGGAAGTTGCTGAACCTCTCTGGGCTTCCTCATCTGTGACCTGAGGGTGCTGCTGTTTTGGACAGTGGCAGCGAAGGTCCAGTAACAGCAATAGTGATAAGTAGGAGGAAGGGGAGTGGCCGTGGCTTCCACTGAGCCCTCGGTAGTCTCACACGGTCATCAAGATGAGCTATGCCGTCCGTCACCTCATTTTTACTCCCACCAATCTAATGAGCTAGATACTGTCCTGTCTTCACTACGCAGACGAGCAAAGGAGAGCGAAAGTAATTTCCTGAAACTCCACGGCTGGCAAACACAAGGACCAATCATTCCAAAGCCTCTTTGCAGATCTGTTTTCCCAACTACAACACAGCCCAGCCCGAAGCACAGTTTTACTGTAACACCGTGTGCCCTGCACAGGCAGGTGTATACTGAAGGTGCTTAATAAATGCATACAATGATGCAGTGATACAGTGAAGCTGTGATCTGTATTCCAGGAGCAGCTTCTACAGAGGTTGGTTGGTCATTGACTCTAAGACAGAGGCCCAAGGGAGGGATAGATTTCCGTGGACTTCCTGCCAGGGTGTGGGGACAGCACCAGGAGGCTGGGGGAGCTGGTGTGGAGAAGAGGGAAGGTGTGCTGGGCAGGCTTGCATGGCGCCCTTCACTGGCTAGGCCATGGTTGCTCGTGTTAAGCTGTGGTTTCCATCGGCGGCATCTCAAAAGCAGCTATTGGGGCTGGTGGGGGCTCTGCAGCTGCCAGGAGCTCGGCTGCTGTGTGAGGAGGGCCCTGAGCACAAGGGCAGGCTTGTCCCAGAAGAAAGGCCCCTGGAAGCGTGACTAAGCCGCTGGCCGTAACTAACATGGTGAGGGCAGTGCTTCAATGGCTGTTCTGTGCACAGACACGGCCTGCTGGGTGTGAGAAGAAAGACAATGTTTTGGCTCTGGGGCCCAGCATTCCAGGCTGCAAGGAGACTGGGGGCCCAGGCGACCATCCAAAGGGGTCCAGACCAGCCTGGGCCCTCCGGATTAAGTTCTGAGAGCTAGGAGGTCTGAAGCCTCCAGAAGGCTAGGGTAACACAGGTCCTCACCAGCAAGTGACGGTGGAATCCAGCTGAACGGAGAAGCCTTTGCAGATGGTCTCAGAGCCTTTCCTTTCTGTCTAAGCTGGTGTGTCGCCAGACCCACCCCTGCCACCCTCAGATTTGTAAAACCACAGAGAAAATCCCATGAAATCCAGACTGATCTGTCTGCCCCCGTCCCGGGCTTCTCCAATCCACAGCGCTCAGGCTACCAGGGTGAGCCTCCTTAACACGCGAATTTGATCATAGTTGGTGTTCTCCTGCTTAAAACCTCCTTTCAATAGCTCCCCAGAGCTTGGGGGATAAACTGCAATCTCCTTAGCATGTCACACAAGGTCTCCTTGTGATCCAGCCCATCGAAGCACATCCTCTAAGCCTCAGTGTCCCCAGCACGCTCCCACGCGCGTGTCCTATGCTAGTGGCAGGGCCTCCTGAGTTCATAGCGTGTCAGCTTCTGTGTCTTCCCTCTTCCCGGTGACTCTGTGTGTGACTCCTAAGGCTTAGCATAAATGTCACTTCCTCCGAGCTTTCCCTTGTCACATCCACCCACAGAGATAGACAGACTCCCTGCCCCCCCCCCCCAACAGCCTGTGCAAAGCCTATCCCAGCATGCACCACTTTGGCACGATTAGCATTGTCTATCTACTTTTCGATCATCTCCAAAGGACACTGATCAACCCGAGTAGATGCCATCCCCTATTCACTTTTGTCACAGTCCCCCAGGGTGAAGCCTGGCACAAAGTGACACCTCAGTCGTCTTTGCCAGAAAATAGTTTTTTTTTTTTTTTTTTTTTTTTAATGAATGAAAGGACGGCTAAGTGGATAGGAGAACCCTGACAGCAGAAGCTTGCTCCAGAGGGGTCTGAGAGCAGCCAAACTTCAAACCCCATTCATCCACAGGTGGGAGGAAGCCTGAATTGCACAGATGCTGGGAAACACGTGCTCAGCCAACGGTCTCAGCATTACAGAGTTGACGTGTAATGCGCGCGTGTGGATTATCGGGGACACTTAAACATTGGGTCTTTTCTATGCTATTAAGAAGGTTCCCAGGTACGTTTGTGAAAGGGTTCTGGATACAGAAGGTTCGCATCCTACTGGTGTAAAATCCGGAAAACTGAAATAACAGGCAAAAGGTGACACAACTACTGTGGAAAGGAAGTTTCTGGTGTGATAGAACAGGCAGGTGGGTGACAGTCCCACCCCTGCAACCAAGGTGTGCTGTGACTTCCAGCTACATGTGACAAGTAGGGTAGGGCATGGGGGGGGGGAGATGCCAGCATCAAGCCATCGGGATTCAAACTTACCTAAGCTCTCCAAGCCATCGGGATTCAAACTTACCTAAGCTCTCCAAGCCATCGGGATTCAAACTTACCTAAGCTCTCCAAGCCATCGGGATTCAAACTTACCTAAGCTCTCCAAGGCCCCGCAAGTCCTCCTCTAGCTCCCTAGACCCATTCCAGGAGTGCTCTTTCTAATCTTAGTGGCGTTGACAGTCACACGCAGGCCAGGCTTTCACTCTGACGTTTTAAGAAGGTAAGGCTGATTCCTGCGCTAGAACCCTGAGTGAGGGTGGCAGGGGGCCTCACTGAACGCCTGCCCTGGCCCTCCACTAGACTTTGCCCAGCGCCCACCTCCACCTGTCACCTGTCTGGTTGATGAGACCCCACCAGCTCACAGATCATCCCTGGCCATTCTCCAGATCCCCAGATCCCAGCATATAGCTAGTTTTGTAGCCACAGCGAGAACTTGTTAACTTGAGAGTAGCCGAGCCAGGGGCAGGGAGACTCGTAGCATGCATGCGGCTCACAAGCAAGCTTAGAGGTGTAAGACTTGGCCGACCCACTGTACCCCAAAGCCATCAGGCATTCCTTATAGCAAACCTAATCCCAGGGCAGAGCCTCAGGCCCCCGTGCCTGTGAATGGCTGGGAATGGTTACAGCTCCACAGACTGGTTGCCTGGACTATGGCACACACCTGTTATGAATACCAAAGAGGAGCATGGGAGATGATGGAAGACAGGCCCACAGCAGGTGTTCCTGGGAAACTGTCTCCTTCCCTCCCAGCCTCCTACTCCCAGGACAGCCTCCTCCTGCATAAAGTTGATCTAACTGCTGTTGGCAACTGCTTAATTTTCTACGACACCATTTATTAAGTGCCTGCAGTGTGAATAAATAAGTCAGACGTCCTGTGCACCTCTCGGGGGCCCCTCGATCCTCATGGGAGGCAGAAGGCCCTGCTTCCTATCAGTTGAGAACTATCCTCAAAACTGACTAGTTGATCCGGTTAGTTGATCGCACCCAGACCATCAGTTCCTGGAGCCACCCTATGGCCATCAGCTCCCCGCACCTTTCCTCACTGAAGTTCTGGCTCTGCACACTGCAAGATTTAGTCTTAAATTTTTAGTGGGTCTCCATCACAGGTTTGAAACTATGCCAGGCAGAAGCTCCTCCTGTTTTGGCTTTTCCAGAACCAGACCTAATAGTCACTGCCATGAGAAGGCTGGAAGGCTGCCTTTGAACTCTTTCCCCTTTACTGGAAGTCTCCAATAACCCCACCCTCACCCCCCACCCCCGCCCCTCCCCCAGGCTTGATTCACCGTTGCTTTCCCTGATTTGGAAGCCACGGAGTACTTTGGGTGAAGGGTCTGTTGAGCACCCTCCCCTCCCAGAATGTCCATTTGATGTTCCCCCAAGTTGCCCCACTTGGACAAACACCTGTCTGCCACCTCGCTCAGTGGAATTACTTTAGAGCCTAGGGAAGGAGTTCCTGAGATCCCACCACCACCACCACCACCACCCAGGAAGGAGAGGAGGCTTCTAGGAGTCTCAGAGAGGGGGAACTCAGAAAACCTGGGCTCCGGAAGGGAGCAGGTGGCACCTACCTGTGGACTAGGTTGGGGGTTGGAGCCCTAGGAGTGGCATCAAAAAGAGGAAAGAAAGGAAAAGACAGGAGAGGAAGGGATCACCAAGGCCAGCCAGTACTGGCTCCCAGGGTTCAGTCATGTGACTCCATCTCCCTTCTACCCTCTGGCTAGAGATGAAAGGCCTTAGTGGGAAAGCAAGTGACCAGTGTACCCCACATGGATCTTAGCCACTGTGGCCACCAAGAAAGGGTGACTCAAAGCTGTACGCACATAGGGTAGCATCCGAGGGATAAAGCATGGGGGCGGGAGGGGGCGGGGGTGTTGGTGGTTTCAGAAGGCTACTCCCTAATCAAGACGAGGACCCGTGCGCCCCAGCTGCTCGGAGTCCCAGGTCCCTGACAAACTAGAAGTTAGTGGCTCTGTGCTTTGTGACCTCAGTGAAGCTGTAAATGAGGCTGGGCTCCAGCGTTCTCCCACCCATCGTTTCACCTTCTCCGTCCTCTGCTGCTCTCCTCAATGCCTGTCATCTGAACCCCATCCCTCTCTCGAGGACCTTGTCCTCCCTGCATCCCAAGGAAGCAGGTATCCTAGCGCATGGCATTAGCGATGCTCCGGCTTGCAGAAGCCCCAGGGCATGGAGGAACTGGTCCAAACTCCTCCATGGACAGTCACTCAGTGTCCTGTCTTGGTATCACTTCTAGCCCCTCCTTAAGACTACTTATTACAAAGCCCTGTGTCCCAATCGTTGTTCCTGGCCAGTAGGAGATGTTTTGAGCCTCCTTGAGGTTGCATGTACTTCAGCCAGCCAGGGATGCTCTCTGTCCAACTCACAAGCGTGAAATGCTTTCCCGCCCTCAAGGCTCAAGCCAATAACACTTCATCCATAGAGCCTCCTTAACTCCTGGAGCATGGACAGAGGGATTGGATGCACAGTGACCCGTGGTGGCTGGGAGTGGTTTCCACTTTTGAGTCCAGCTGCTTGTTAACATCACCACATCCTCTCCCAGCCTGCAAGCCACTCCCAGGCACAGTCAACATCTCTGACGCTTCTTGGAATATCGCCTTCACTCCAGGGTCGCTCGCCCTCCTGGACTGAGGCTGGAAAG
>OU015755.1:100298281-100315919 GCA_907169655.1 Acomys percivali | reverse complement strand
AGCCAGTTCACTAAAGAAGCACCCCGGCATGGACAGCTGGACAAGGAATCAAACCCAAAATCTGGGCCAGTATGTGTGTAAACAAAACAGCACCAGACACAGCATGTAATCTACTTTTGTAAGTATTCCATGCAGGGGCTTTTCCTGATGACCAGAAATACCACATGCTGCTCAGTGTTCTCCAGGCCCACCAGGTTTATAGTGTTTGCTCACTCTCCAAATGGCACGTTGCCCAGGAGGCCTATCCGGCAGGGAAGTCACCTCGAGGGTCCGCCCACTGTCCACTTCCCAGTCCTTCTAAGATTGACCACTGCCTTTGCCTTGCATCTTTGCTGGCTCATTGTCTTTTTTTTTTTTTTTTTTAATGCTTTATAGGCCCCACTGCTATAACTTTAGCCCCCAGAGAGCTAGGAGGAATTTCTCTCATATATAGAGCTATTCGATGAATAATCTTTAGTATACCCACAATATCCATTCATATATTCATATATCACTCAATATTCATCATGCTTTATTCATTCATTCACTCATTCTTCCATCCATTTGTCTTTTGAGACAGTTTTACTTCATATGCCAGACTAGTTTGGATCTCGCTCTATAACCCAAACTAGACTTCAATTCACCAGCAATCCTCTTGCCCTCAGCCTCCCAAATGCTAAGGCAGTGTTCTCAACTTGTGGGTCACGACCCCTTTGAGGATAGAATCACCCTTTTACAGGGGTTGCCTATCAGATAACTGCATTATGATTCATAACAGTAACAAAGTTTTAGTTATGAAGTAGCAATGAAGTCATTTTATGGTTGCAGGGCGTGGGGGGGGTGTCACATCACACATGAGGAACAAACTGTGTTAAAGGGACAGGGCATTAGGAATATTGAGAACCACTGTGCAAAGGTTACAGGTGTGACCCAGTCTGATGGTTAACACTGTAAGTTTGAGAGGATCTAGATCACCCAGGAGACAAGTCTCTGGGCAGACCTGTAAAGAGTTATCTAGATGAGACTAGTCTCTGGCCCTGGCTGTGAAGAATTATCAAGATTAGCTTGAGATGAGAAGACACACTGAGTGTGGGTGATGGCATTCTGCCAGCCACAACAGGCATAGATAGGGAAAGAAGGAAGTGAGCTAAGCTCTGTATTCAGCGCTCTCTGCTAACCTAACGCAGATACAATGTGTCCATCTGCCTCAGGTTACTGTTGCCATGGCTTCTTCACCATTGAATGGTGCATTGAAACTGTGAGCTAAAATAACTCCCTTATTTCCCCTTGAGTTGCTTTTGCCCCATACTTTGTCTTAGCAACAAGATAAGCCACCACCCCCGTCTGAAGCATCATCAACGTCTAAGGCTCAGTGTCTAACATGACATTTCCTATGAACCCTGGAAGGTTCCTAATAGATGCTGTATTTCTTCTGAAGAACTCAAGAAACTGCTTACTCTTGTTCTGATTGTGGACATCCCTGTTGGTCCCCAGCCATCTTGTGATTGGCTACTAGAACCAACCAACCACCATGGAGACCCTGGAGAAAAGGTGGTGGCTCTCTCTGTGGTGTCCACTGTCGGGGAGGAGGCTATACCAAAATGAGGAAGCCAGTGCCTAGCCACACTTTTGAGCACCTGTGCCTGAGTGTTTTCCTCTTTACCCACTCAGCTGTTGCTCAACTGCCCTGGCCTTTAGGGTCCTGTGGGGGTTGATAGTCCCCCAAGTAGCTTGTGAAGGTTGCTTCTCACTCCTGTACATTTTCTGAGTATGTGGCCTTCAGGGATGGAGAGAACCTTTGGCAACATCTCCGAAGAAAAGACACAGTTTCTTTCTCCTTCCTCTTTTTTTTTTTTTTTTTTTTTCATGAATGCCTCCCGTCTGTGTGTACAGTGAGACTTGAGGCTGGATTCAGCACTTTGCTGGGCTGTGGGTATTTATTTGCTTTCTCCCGTGAGTGCCGCAGTAACTTAAATGTGCCTCTGTGAAGATACCAGCTACACACAGATGGTAATTGCACCCCCTGCTGAGATGGGCCTGCAGACTGCAGGCCTGTGGGCATGTGGAGCAGGGCAGCAAGCCTGTGCCTGCCTGGGACCAGGCGGACTCCCTGAGTGCTGCTCCAGCTTCGGAGAAGATGGACTCCCAAGGCATGGGCCACAGACCCCAGAAAGTTACAGGAACTCAGAGGTGGCCAAAGGGCACCGCGCAAAAGACTAATTTTGTCGGCAAGACCTGTGAAGGCTGCGACGCCTGGTACATGCCCCTGCCTCGGAATCCTGGTGCTAGCTGAGGAAAGCACATCACTTCTCTAGGAGGTAATGTTTTAGTTTAGTTTTATTTTGTTTTAATTTCTTACCCACTAGTACAGCATCTAGTCTGCACCTCATAGATCTAGGAGCAATTTCAACATTCAGTCTTACTATTTAAAAATACTCCTCCTCCCCACCCCAACCCCTGCCACCCCCATGAGGCCATGTCTACTCCAGCCAGTGTTACTGCTCACGGATCTGGGAAAAGTCATCTAAGAACCTTCTAGAAAGCACTAGCAATTCTAGATCCCATTGTTGATGTTAAGGATTCACAGAAGAGGCCAGAATAGTAACATTAGCTACAGTTTGGAAGGAGCCATTCCACACTGCATGGATGACTTTGAGTTTGAGACATCACTAGCTGTAGCTGTGGTGGGAAAGGCAGAGTTTGGTGACAAGAACCCAGCATGGTGCCAGAGGCAGGAGAGTCCGTGTCTCATGATCAACAAAGCAGTTTCTCTGGATGGAATCTGCTCTGATGAAGATGATGCAGACACTGCCAAAATGACCCAGGATCAGGAAAATCGCATCACCTTGGCTGACAGGCAGAGGTGGGGTAAGAGAGGATTCACTCTGCTTTGGAAGGAAACTTCACCATGGAGAAAACACTACAGCATCATCGGTTCAGGCTGTAAAATGGGAGGATGTCTCATGCCCAGGTACTTCTAGACTGGTACAAAAGTAATAAACCATATCTCTGATGCTCCCTTCCAACTTCCTGTCCTGGCATTGAGCCTAACAGCATGCCAGGAACTGGATTGAGGATGTCTAGATGGGGTATACATGTCTGGTTCCATCTTCCGTTGCTGTAAGGGCAGCAACTGGGTGATTCAGAGGAATAGAAAGCCGTGAAGAACCTCAACGTGCCAGCAGGGGCTGGAACAGGCCTGGAGTCCATGGTGTCGGCTGTCATCAACTGGGAGGTGTAAGGCTAGCAAGCAAGCTCTGGTAGAAGAGGGCGTCGGAAGCTCCTCCACCTCGCTGTACTCTCTCTGCCTGTCTGGTACCAGACGCTGGCAGCTCAGCGAAGAAGAAGCAGCTCAGCTTTGCCCCACTTTTTATAAATTTTCCTGTAAGTCTGTCACCAAAGGTCTTGAACCTGCAAATGATCTAAATTAAGCTACTGGCACACTTCTTGCATATAGCGCCGGTATAAAAAGATCACTTTAGAATAAATTAAAGCTCACAGTCGAGTTTCAGAGAGAATGGGGTTCTTCCACACCTCCATTCATTCTTCCCATGGCTAGCATCTTATATTTCTACAACTTTTTTTTTTTTTTTTTTTTTGTCAGAACCAAGACCTTGTCTGACATTGGCACATGGCTGGTAGCTAAACTCCAAACTTAATTTGGATCTCACCAGTTTCCCCATTAACATCCTTTTTCTGCCCCAGGGTGCCATGCAGGGTGCCAGAATACATTGAGTTGTCTTATCTGGCCAGTGTCCTCTGTGATGGCTTCTCATGATGCCTGGGCTTTGGATGACCTTGGCAGTCTCAAGAGCGCTGTCCAGGCAGGATAGCCTTCAGGTTTGCTTCAAATCAGTGGGTGCCTCAAACCAGAGTGGTCTGTTGAAGCTGCTAGCATTGTGAGTCTATAGACGCTGTCTCCCAGCATCCAGGATGGGGGAGCTGGGTGATGTCTTAAGGAAAGGCAGAGAAGAAATGCTTCTATGGAAGAGGGTCCAACAGAATTGTGGCTGGCAGATGGCTGGAGGTTTAAATAGTATTCTGGAGATCTTAATGCTCTGAACGTGCCACTGGCAGATATCAGGAAATGCAGCTATGATACAAGAGCCACTTCTTCATTCGCCATGCCTCCTGCATCCCAGGCATCTTCAGGGCGCAGGTAGGGGCTGCTCATCCCCTCTCTGTCTCCTCCGCATCTTAGGTGACCCAAGGGTACTGGTGGGGCCTTTAGAGAGGAAGGGCAGATCTTCCCAGCCTCCATGTCTGGCTCTGACCCTTCACTCCCCACGGACAGATCCATCTGCTTCCAGCTGTTTATCCACTAGTATCTCCAGCCCTCCCCCCCTCACATACTCCTTCCTTAAGTCTCCTCCCTAAGGAAGACTCCCTCCACTGGACAGTGAGGAGGCCTCCCCACTTCTTCCTTTTCTCAGACATCCAATCAGCTATGACAGAAAGTGCCCCCCTTCTTGCCCAGACGCTAGCCACGCCTCCCTGATGCCAGCCGGGGAGGCTTCCCCACCCCCACCCCCAATACTCTGAAGTAGGTTCACTCCTCACACTGCAGCCGCACGAGGTTCAACATCCTCCACTCCTAACTTGTTTTCTGCCTCATCCATAAGTTCCTCTCACGTTTCTCACCCAAGGGGATGATCATGTAAGCTCTGTCCCTGGTCTTCTTCTCTGTCTGGTCCTCTCCACTAAACCTGCTTTCTCCTCTGCTTTGACTCTATCCTCAGCCACAGCTGTCTAACCAGCTTCTTTTCCCGAAGGCTCACTGGCTTCTAATACCTCCTATCCCTGACTTCACAGTGAGCCTCCCTTTCCTGTCCTTGAACCTCTTCTATCCCCTGGACATCTCCCCTTGAATCATGGCTCTACCATCTTCCAAAGACCTGAAATAAACTCCTGAGTGTTAGCTTTCACATGTCCCTTCTTGCCTGCCCATCATCCCATGTAGCCTCAATTTTCTTAACAAATATATTTTATTACGAACTTATTAACCGAGAGTACCTTACTTATAACCCGACTAACCGAAACAATGGGAAAAGAAGATTAAAGAATACAACAATGAAACCGTAAGGATATCAGTTCCGAGGAATGATTCTCCTGTCGTAAACAGCAGGTTTTCTTCTGCTGGAACCAGGAGCAAACAGAACCCAGAACCTCAGCCGGAGCCAGGAGCCCCAAAGCCTTCCCTCAAGCGGTTCTCTCTAGGAGCGTCTCGAAGTGGAGCGATGAACAGCCAAAACTACCCCAAGTCTCCAAAGGCCCCGCCTCTTGTTTTTGGCTCACATTTATACCTCCTCTCAGCATTTGTTCAAGGATGTTTTTCAGCTGGTTAACAACCAATCTCCCCCACATGGTGGTTCAACTTCTAAGGGGATAAACATCACCTGCTCTCTCACAAGTCTTTTTATCATCCCGCATTTGTGATCTAAACAACAACAGCAACAACAAAACATGCTTATCTCTCTTTCAATCTCATCGGTCCCTCATCTCACATACCTAAACCCTGTTTGGATGGCTCTCACCTTCTTAGACCCCCTCCACAGTGCGGCCCGCTCAACATGGGTGGGTACCTGACAATTCTCATGTGCCCTTGTGGTGTTCTCAGTGTGTAGAGAGTTATCCCAGACTCTGGGGCTGGGCATTCAAGGCCTTTCTCTCTCTAGCCCAGCCTCTTTAGTCCCTACACCACGGGGACTAAACAGCTCAGGATGTATGCTATCTATTCCTGACACTTTAATCCCCTTCTGCCTGAAATCGCACTTCTGCACTGTCTTGATCTCTGAGACTTTCATATGTCAGGTCCTGGGACAAATTTCTACCTTCATCCTATATATAAGCCCTCCAAGAATCTATACCTGCAATTAAATCTCTGCCTTTCTGTCAATTTCCATAGTTTTATGCTCAGGCTAAAAGCTGAGAGAGAACAGGTATCAAAGCAAGGAGAAATGGTGTATATGTGTGCATCTGTGTTGTATGTATTGGGCATGTGTGTGTGCACATGTGTATGATTGCATGTGCAAGTATGTGTGTACATGTGTGTGCACACATATGTATGTGTGTGCTTGTGCATGTGTGTGTGTTGTAGCTGGTACTGGTCTTTACTGTTTAGAAAGTACTAATTTTTCTTCAGCCAAGAAGGTAGCAATCTGTGGATTGCTATGACCTATGAGAGGTGTTTTCATGTCATTTTATTTAACTCTCCCCAAAGCTTTATGCAATGCATGCTGTCTGAGTTCCTTTTCGCAGATGAGAAAATTGCAGCTCAGAGGAGCAGGACTAAATGACTAAGCCAAGATCCTACAAGTAGGAAGTAAAAATTCTGGGCTAGAGATTTGGTGTATTTGACTCTCAAGGACCCCTTCCCCACGTGCTCAACCTTATTGCCATATTTATCCACTTGCTTACACCCACTCTCGGCACCTTTGGGGCACACAGAGATAGTTGTGGCAACTCCAGAGGAGACTCAGGCTCCTTCCCTGCGTAGTTAGATTGCAGGAAAAACAACATATTTCTCCCCATCCCAGCACCAACCTCTCAGATTGGGAACAAACTTCAAGGGGAAGGGATGTCTGAGTCGATAGTAACCAGGGGCATGGCAGTGTCGCTGCCGGAGCACAGAGGACCTGGAGGGCAGAGCTACTGGTCTCTTAGGGGTCCCTGAGCTGGATCGAGCTGCCCTCTGGAGAGAAGGAGAAAAGAGCTGCATAAGGAAGGCGTGCATGCATGCAAGTCCTGCTTCATACCCGCCAGGAGCCTGGCCCCAGGCAAGTGGACATAAAGATGCTTGCCTAGGAGAGGAGGCTGCCCCTCCATCTCCCCTTCCCACTCCTCTGTGTCCTCCCTGTTCTTGCCCAGGAGAACGAAGGGGAAAGGCACTGAGAATAGAGAGGAGCTGGCTCAAGACAGCGATCTTGGGCATAGAGCTGACCAGGTGACTTTGCTACTCCAGGACCACATGACTGTGTGTCTGTCCTCTGGCAGGTCCCTTCTCCTAGAGGCTCTGTATTCTTACCTGAAAGATGAGGAGCGTGGAGATTAAAAGGGAGGAGGCAGGCTGGGACCTTGGCACCCACTGTACCACACGCCTTATTTCTACTTTTGTGAACGTGTGTGTGTGTGTGTGTGTGTGTGTGTGTGTGTGTGTGATACTTCATGGCTCTGTTTTCATTTGGAAAAATCTCCTGGTTAACACCTCATTCTGATTTCAGACTTGCCTTCCCAGAAGGGTCTTGCCGGGGTTCACACCGTCTGCTCTCTTGAAACCTAGGGCAGCATCTGCAAGGGTGGGGCACAGGGAAGGCATGTCTGCTCATGGCTGGTGCTGCACTGATCGCCTCTCTATTTCTGCCTACACAGGATTATGTGTGAGGCAGAGTCGGGGGATTCCTGCACTGCTGTGAGATTTGAGTGCCTGCTGGGTACAGAACAGATGGGTGGTGGGTAAAGGCTGGTAGCAGGCAAGGGACCTGGGGACACAGAAGGTGTCTGTGTAACTCAGAAGAGCCTTCTGACCTTGCTTTCATTAGCCTGGGCAGCCCAGAAGAGAAAGAAATACATTTTTAAAGGAAAAACAGATTTTGAGAACACAAAGTGAAAACTAATCTGGAAAACAAAATTACTTTTTTGCTTTTTTTTTTTTTCATTGTATGTGGATATAAGCATACATGTCCATGTGTGTGTTTGTGTGTGTGTGCGCATGTTGATTCTCTCTTCCTCCCACATGGGTTCTGGGGATTGAAATAAAGTCCTCAAGCTTGGTGGCAAGACTCCCTATTACTGAGCCATCTCCTTGGCTCATGAGCAACATTTTAGAATGTTGAGAGGAAGGTGTGGTTCAGTTAGGTCTAAAGTGGGAAACAATTCCTATGTTCTCAACCAGGGGAGCACAGGGGTATCCCAGAGACAGACCAGGAAATGCTAGAGGATTAGCATTTCTCCTGGAGCCCAGAGAGCCTCAGCAAGCCTTTTGCTAGTGGACAGGAGCCATGATGTGGAGAAGGGAAAAGATGGTGGGTCCTGACCATTATTCCTGGATCTGCCCAGCTGTTGCCATGGCAACCAGTGATGGGGGCACATGGAGAAAATATCTTTGGATTTAATATGAGGGTGGTTCTCACAGTCTCAGGCTGAGTTTGGGACCCATACCTGAGGCACGTACTTTCCCTTTGGAGGGTCCCCTGGGTTAGGAGCAGTCTTAGCATCCCCTGACAGACGCCCTGGGGTATGGATGCAGGTCTCCACCTGGCCCCTCATGCCTGAGGAATGGCAAGGCTCAGGTGTGGGTCGGGCTCTCTGGCCAGCCTTCTCTCGGCTCCATCCACCCTGCGAGAAGCAGGGAAATGAGAGGCGACAGGAGGTGCCAGGAGTCACCGAGACTCTGTCACCTCAATTTGCAGGCAGACGGAACTGTTCCTAGCAAATACGGCACTTCAGAGACACCACGTCCCCGAAGGATGCACTTGGCACAAGTAAGACCATGGTTCAAGTCTCTACCCTGTTCCTTTGCTACCCACCCCCTCACCTGTCTGTACCATACTTTCCTCCACCAGGCTCGGCTGTTTCCTGTACCCTGGCTTCTCTCTGTACAGCCGCAGCATTCATCTTCGGAGCTCCTCCTTTAAATCCCATCAGAATCATCTTTTATTGTCCATAAAGACAGCTGGCTTCTCTGTGGCAAACCCCAAGTATCCTTTTACCCATCTTGAGGACCAGTCTCCTAGGAATAAATAACTCTTCATTGTTTTTTTATTTTTAAGATAACCTTTACAGAGCTTGCTTATAATAACATCTAACAATTATGGGGTCAGACTCCCGGGAATAATGAATTACTCCATCTGTGCTTGATGTCTCTGTTGCCTTTTATTTTCACTGACAGATTGAGAGGTTTTCGGGCTGTGGCATCTATTTCCAAACAGCACTGTGTCACTCTCTGAAACCATCTAGACAGTGCCGCGCGCGCGTGTTACACGGCAGATCTAGGAAGGAAATGTTCTAGAGGGACCCATTGGAAGAAAGAACTTACCATTGTCCCTTCCGAGCACAGCCCAGACTCGCCCCTTTGTCTTTGCCACTTTTACTCAAGACAGGACTCTCAGTCCCACATCCAGTTGGCTGAATCCTCAGATCGGGTTGACCTTCCCAATCTAATCAGATATAGACATGAGTGTCTATACACACATGGGTACACATTCATGCTATATCACTCGCCCATGTGCGTACCCAAGGGCATGGTATATAATGGTACATAAGCTACAGGCTTGCACACATGTGTGCACACATACATGTGCGCGTGCCTTTGTTTATGTACTCATTTTCATCTTGGCACTTCTGCACGTGACTTTTTTTTTTTTTTTCTACAATGGCTCGGGTCCCCTGGCTGTTGTCCTTCTGTCCTCAGCTCAAGCACCTGGTTGAGACACTAGTAGGTGCCGCAATCATGGGAGAAAGCAAGTTCTAATGCTGGCTCTGCCCTTGTCGCTGTGCCAAAGGACATGGCCGGGCCTCTGCTCCTTTCTGAACCGCAGCCCCCCCCAGAACACAACGGGTTTGAACGGCAGCAAGGACAGGTGCTGCAGTCTCCCAGTCCTTAAGGTCCCAATGGGAAGAGGCTCTGTGCCTCTGGAGGGGGCAGCCGCAGACCCCTCTAATTCCCGCCACAGCCAGCACATCTCTGTCTCCCAACACAGCTTATTTACGATGCTTTTAGCTCCAAGCGGACCCACTTCCAAACTCCTGCCCGTGACATAAATTACCTTAAAGGCCCGATTTGTATCACTGTGGTTGGATGGCACCTAACCAGAAAGCACTCTGGCTTCTCAACAGCTTAAATTCAGGAGGCACTATGGATTATTTTTTTTTCCACCCTAATTGAGCACTTCAGAAAGGGGGGTTGAGAATCTTCAATAGGTTTCATTTTTAGGGAAAGCAATTTTGACTTATTAGGCACTTTTGGCTTCAAAAAATGTGCTTGCTAATGACTTCTACTTAAATATTTTCCTCCAGCTGAGACACTTTACAAATATATGGTGTTAATGGATTCAGCATTCCCTAAACGAGGATTTTTTTTTCCCACTGTGGCCTCTGAACTCTCTTGGTCAGATCCTCTCCTGTGAAAAGGAAGTACCAGGCAGGCCGCATGAAAACACTTTCTATTGACAATCCCTGGAGGACAGGTGATGGTCACTATGCCGTCTTTCTAGTGAGTACAGCAGCGGAGATTTACTACAAGTTGAAATAGGATCCCCTGGCTGCCCATTCCCACAAGATTAAATCCAAGCCATTGAGCCCTGTTTCCCCAGCCTCCCTTACCTGAGAACTTTCTCCTCATTACAATTCCTCTTTGAGATCCAGACAAGAAATGTGGTGTTGCCAGCCTGGTCTACAAAGCAAGTCCAGGACAGCAATGCTACACAGAGTAACCCTGTCTCAAAAAACAAACAAGAAAGAAAGAAAGAAAGAAAGAAAGAAAGAAAGAAAGAAAGAAAGAAAGAAAGAAAGAAAGAAAGAAGAGAAATATGGTGTTGAAAGTGCTCCAAACCTCTGCCTGTCTTCCTCAGGTGGCACCTGTGTGGTAGAGCTGGTACTCAAGAGGCCCACGACTAATTTCATGACTTGCTGTTTCCATCTTCAAATTCTCACTGGGTGGTGAATTAAGGCCCCAAATTCTCAATCCGTGTTGGTTTCTGTGTACCCCATGGTTGCTTATGGCCAGGCTCAGAGTTCTCCGTTCCCCCAACCCCATATTCCTCTATTTGCATATGCAAAACCCAGCCCTGCTGTTGTAGTTCACACAGTAGACTTAGGGAAGGGAATAGTGGACAGAGGAGAAGGAGCAGCCCAGGCCCTGAAGGACATCAAAGGCCAGAACATTGTCTTAAGTATGGACAGTCCATGCCCCTCGGAAAAAAACATCCATCTGAAAATTACGGGCATCCGGTCTGTATGTCCTAGGTTGCTGTAAAGTCTGAGGGACAGCAGGAAAGCTCGTGGGCGTGTCCACCACGGGAGGACGGGTTGACACCATCTGGTACTGTTGCCAACCCTTCAGGGCTGATTTCATAGCAACCGTTTATGAGGTCTTTCTTAGGTGTCTGGACTCCCTCCCTTCCAGGTAGCTGTCTGTGCTCCCCCGGCCTCCTTCATGTCAGTGCTACAATTACACCGGTGTGCGCGTCACAACTGTCTGTCAGGAGAGCTTAGGATCACGTTCCTTTCCAAGCGCCAGGAGCTCGCTCAGGCTTGGGCAAAGGGAAAGAAAGGCTCCTTGGAAGAAGAACCGCATCTCATAGAACACAGGATGAGAATGTTGCCTGGCCTCGGTGAGCCCTGAAGTGAAAATCTGGATCCCTCCAATTTTCTCTCTTCTAATTTTGTTTGAGTGTAGGTTCTTCCACTCAATCTTCGTCCTGTCTCCCTCCCTCTTCCTCTCTCCTATCCTTTGCTTCTCGGCTTCCTCCCCTTGTCTCTGTCCCCCTCATCGGTTTCTTCTTCACAGTCTTCTGATTTCTCCTTCGGATTCTAGACATTACAAAGCTTGACCATTCCTAATTCAGTCTCATGCAAAGGCCTAACGGGCCCCTCCAGCTTAGGTCTCACCACCATAGGCAGAGCCAATGCTGTACTCTGGTCTGCCAATTCCTCTTCATCTTCTGCTCTCTACACCAGTCTGCCTTTCCTTACAGGACCACACACCCTCATCTTTGACTTTTATAGCACCCACTCCATGCCTAGATTATAAACTGGCTTTGAATATGGGAAGGCATGAACTGTGGAGGAGGGCATGACTTCAACCTGGAGCAGAAATGGAGCTGCGCCAGAATAGAAGCCTCTGAGGGAGGCAGCAGGTCACCGGAGGCGTGCTGGAGGACTTTTCCTGGTTCCTCAGCCCCTTCAAAGAGACCCCTGCTGACCTTTCCTGCCCACCTCCCCAATCAAACTCGGTCTCGGTTTTCCTGAATATGCAGCGTTCTGCTTCAGGATTTAAGTTGATTTCTGCAGGAGGGAACCTGCTCACTCAACAGAATCCATACTCTCAGGAATTATTAAAGAGGCAGAATTAAATTCACTGAGGTCAGAGGTCCAGGAATGCTAGAAACGCAATCCCAGCAGAACTGCAGTTAATTGGCACCCTGGAACATGTTGGGGGACCAGAAGTGCAGCTGAGCTGCGTGCTCTGTGACCAAAGCCAGTGACAGAGACCCTGCTGTTCCAGATAGCAGACCCCGGTGAGGTCTTTCAGCCTGGCTCAGCGCAATAGTGCAAGATATACAGACCTGTCTTTGCTCCTCACCCAACTCATTTGAATGCAAGGCCACACATAAGGGTGCTAGCGCTGAAGTGGGCTGCTCAAAGCCCCCAATTTTTGCAGTAAAGGTCGAAAACTACAAGTATCTCCTAAAGTCAACCTATTGCTTGGTCTAAGTCACAACCTCTCTGTCTTCAAGGCAAGAACCATTAAAGAATAAAAAAAAAAAAATCACATAATTGCAAGGCTCAGCTGGCCTAACTCCAACTTCTGGAAACAGAGGTCAAATGCCTTCCCAGGAGTTATGGTTAAACACTGAATGTTCTCAAAGACCCATGTGTTTGTTTATAGGCGTCATCTTCACCCACCACTTGACAAGATCATTAAGATATGGGTCCTAGTGGGAGAGCCTCTGGTCCGGTTGGAATGTGCCTCTGAAGCTGAAGGCACACTCCATCCTCCTGTTTCCTTTCTGATTCTTGACCATCATCCTGTGAGCAGCTTACCGCACCATGCGTTCCCTCTGTCATGGAGCAAAACTGCCTATGAAACCCCAGAAACCATGAGCCAAAACAAGCACATATTTTATTACAGGAATGGAAAGCTAACAGATATATAAGAGTCGTGGCCACAGGCCCCTTTCATACCTTTTCACACACAGATTCGGCTTTTTAATTTCCAGTTCTGTTTTATTTCCCTTAGTTCACTGAAGCTTCAGAAGCTATGTGTGAATCCTTAATAAACGGCACCTCACTCCCCCTCTCCCCTTTGGGTTTCGAACAAATTGGGAAGGTAAAATGAAAAAGTAAAAACAGAGGCCAAAATGTCAGGCTACATAACTGCTAGACACCAGGTGCAAGGCGTGGCAGTGTGCCTGTCAGACAACCGTGTTGCTCGCACCAAACCCTCGACCTGGCAGACATCCCCACAACTGCAGACCGCGCCAGATTGCGGTGGCGGCGGCGGCAAGCTTCCGACATGAAGGGAGGGTCGTGCCTGAGTGAGACTTGTAACTGGGAGAAGTTAAAGAGAGCTATTGTTTGTTCTCTCTCTCTCTCTCTCTCTCTCTCTCTCTCTCTCTGTCTCTCTCTGTGTGTTTGTGTGTTTGTGTGCATGTGTGTATGTTTGTGTGTTTGTGTGTGTGTGTGTGTTTATGGGCAGGCAGTTATGTGGGTGCACATGCTTCTATGTGTGCAGGTGCTTGAAGGATAACAGCCAGCACTGAGTGTCTTTCCCCACTGCTTGCCACCTTATACTTTGTGATAGGGCTCCCTGACTGGGCTACACTGGCTGCAGCCAGCACCTGGGATCCTCTCCTTGCTTCTGTCTCCCCACATTAAGTTTACAGGTGCACGCTGCCACCCCCAGCCTTTTCTGTGGATGCTGGGAATCTGAAGTCCTGACTGAGTTAACTCCCTGAACTCAGCTTTTGTATTCTGTGGTGAGGCTTGACCCCTAGTGGAGGGGCAGAGCTCAGCAAAGAGTATGGTGTCAGAGAGAGGGGCGGGGAGGGGGGCAGGGAAGCAGAGACAGAGACACAGAGAGACAGACACAGAGAGAAGATACAGACAGAGAGACAGAGAGACAGAGACAGAGTGGGGGGGGTGCGGGGAGGGAGAGAGGCTCAGTCTCAGTGCCTGGGAGCCAGCACCCAATCACCCTGACCAAGGCAACATTTTTCTTTTACTCTATTCTCCACCTCACATGTAGACGCCGTCTCTAAGCCCCATTGACCTTGCATTTGATCCCTAAATAAGCTTCTGCTCTGCCTTCTCCGTAATATCCAACCGGCCCACACCATGCCACACCATCTCTATCTTCAAGGAAGCAGCTGTAACCACCTCATTTGCTCCCCGCTCCCCCGCCCACCCCCCACGCCCGAGTCCTGTGCTCATCTAGCAGAATAACCAGTCTAGAATGAAAGCTGGTCACGTCGGTGTCTCTCTTAGGACCTTGTGCTTTCCACAGCTCGGTCTTCATGGTCTTCATCTCCAGGCTCATGTCTGCCCTAACCTGTTCCTCATCACATGACCCTAGTGCAGTGCTCTCCCTCTCTGGACCTCCGATGTGCCCTGGCTCCTGTTCTCCAGAGAGTGTAACAGGCTCAGTTTGTCCTGTTGGCTTTTTGGGGGCGCAGGGGAAGGGGGGGGTGGTTCTTTTACTTTTTCACCTAGAAAATGATCTTTCAAGGTAAAATAAATGTAGGAATTCCTAATAGTTGTATGGTTTGGATCAGAAGTGCTTCCCACAGGCCACTCAGTCTCCAGCTCGTGGCATAATTTTGGAAGGACGTGGCATCTTTAGGATTGTGACCTAGATAGCAGAAATGGTAGCAAAAAAAACACCTCGTCACCAAAGACTGAATTATGTTAAGCTAATGAAGCGAATATTCAAATATACAGGTAAAAGAGTGCAGGGGTTACAACAGGAGGTGGCGTTGTCTTCAGTCCTGCCTGGCCAGGTGTGGTCCGGGCTCCCCAGAGAGTCGGGTCCACAGGTTGAGAGCCAGTGCAGAGAAGACACTGCCTAGATTTCTGGAAATGTTGAAGGAACTGGAAAAAGATGTGATGTACTATCTCAAGTGTGTCTGCCAGGCTGTCATGGGCAGGAAGAAACAGCCATATTCAGAAATCTCACATAGCGCATGGAGCGGTATTCAGTTAGGCAAATTTTATCACGATTTAAAAATGAAAACCTCTATGCTTGGCACACCAGCCTTATAGAAGGCACCTGGTGAGTTTTTGGTCATCCATTTGATTGAGTCTCAAACCTGCCTGTCAGGGGCATGACTCTCCACCCTCCCCCCATCACACACACACACACACATACACACACACACACACACACACACACACACACACACACACGCACAGGCATGCACACATACACGACTGGTAGCAATGAGGGCATGTGCTTTGCTCAGGGCCAGTTGTGAGAGGATGAGCCAGGAAGGACACTCAGGACCACC
This sequence comes from Acomys percivali, assembly GCA_907169655.1. NCBI lineage: Eukaryota > Metazoa > Chordata > Mammalia > Rodentia > Muridae > Acomys > Acomys percivali. The sequence goes on along the minus strand of OU015755.1, from coordinate 100,300,716 downwards.
TCATTCTAGCATCTACACTGTCGGGAGCTGGCCCCAGGGCATACAAGCTCCCTGTGAAGTGAGTTTTCATTCCTGTGTTCAGTGAAAGGCTTGCTCCATCACTTAGCTGGGAACAGAGTGTAGGGAGCACTGAGAGCTAGGCAGAAGGGCACAGTGACCGGAGGCCCTCTTACCCCGAGGTTGTGGGTTCACCCGCTCTTGCTACGGTTATTACAACAACGGCTTGGGCCTAACGGGCCTACTTTAAATAAGATCCACCCATCCTTCGGTGCTCAGTGGTTAAGGCACCCATGCAAATGCCTGGTGGTCGTGGTGGCTTACATGAAACCCTGGTCTCAGAAGAAGGGCCCAGAGATGTCTATCTAAACTAGCCACATTGGTGATCTGTGGGTTTGATTTGGAGACTCCCCCCACAAAGGAATATGCAAGTGAGATTGAGAGTGATACCCAACATCAATCTCAGGCCTCCACATGGATGTGCTTACATGTGTATTTGTGACACCGTACGTACATGTTCCTACATACAGGAAAATAGGAATATGTAAATATATGCAACACACACACACACACAAACACAAACACACACACAAACACACACACACACACGTGGGCGGGGGAGTGTCCTACTTGTAACCTAGGCTGTCTCTACATAGCTCGTAGACCACATCAGGAGCCCTAACCTACCAAACAGTCCCAAACTTACGGTAACCTCTTTAGAAAACAGTGCTTTGATTGATTAGTGATGTCTGTCAAGGGCACTAAATAGTAGCTGGTAGATTCTTGCCACCCATTTGTCACCCTTGTTTGCTCCAGAACATACATTTAAGCACCTAAAGAGGCGTAATTGGATAATAGCTGTAAAGCTACACTCATGGAAGACAAGACCAGAGAACATCCTCTTAGAGCCAGAAAACGGATTAATTTCAACATGGAAATTCTCAGCCATCCAGATTCCAATTCCCTACATTACTCAGCTTGCTTCCTTGTGGGCCTGTCCTTTAATTAGGAGGCTCTGCAAACACTTCAAAGCTAAGCAGCTCCCAGCCCAGTGCCCGTCCCTGCCAGCTCCCAACCTCCCCCCTGCCCAGCACCCCAGCGAGCCAGACTGGATTTTGATCACACAAATCAGGATGTATGTTTCCCACTGTGAAATAAATAGCCATCCCCCCCCCCAACCACATCTTTATCCCCGAAGCCAATTAGAGGCACAGCTGGCTTCCCAAGCAGAACTGGGGGTGGGTGGGGGGGCCACTCCGTCTCATCTCCACCTCGGTGCCAAAGGGATGCTGTGGCCTCCAGAAAACGGGGGATCTTTTCTTGAACAAATGACCCACAGAGAGCTCTGTGACACCGTTGCCAGTCCAGTGACACACACCCTCTTACTGATGCCTCAGCTTTAAGATGGTGGGAATTGGAGCCCGGTAGACTCAGATTCAAATGATAATACTACCGAGAAGGTGTTGTGTTCCTTGGGTGAATGGCTTAGCCCATTTGAGCTCACGGTGCCTATTTGTGAAATAGGAATGATATTATAAACCTTACGATCCCTTTGTCAAGATGGTTTCTCTTTCTTCATCCACCCCTAAAGAAATCCCTGTTCTGTGCGTCTGCTTCCTGATGCTGCCATTCAAGCCTCATTAGCTCCGTCTAAGGTTTCTGCCTGGCTACATAGGACTCAACTTCTTGGACTGGGTGTGTTTGAAGACAGAGAGGCTACTTTCTGGAGTTGTCACAGTTTCTGTCTGTACAGGGACGTTATGTTACTCCTGGGACAGATTTCCTGAAAGGTAGAAAGACAGTTTGCTCTCCCCAAAGAAAGGAAAACCGTTTTCCCCAGCCATACCTCTCAGTAGAGCGGAGCTGGTTACTGGGGGGAAAGGGGCAAGTGAGAGGCCTCCCGAGAGGAAAAGATCTGTGAACTCAATTGCTTCACACCTAAGCTTCAGAGTCACAGTCTGAGGGATCTAGGTGGGATCTGCTGGAAGCCAGGGAGGGCTCACTGGAAAGATGGTGGGAAATGAACTCCGGCCCTAGCTTGAACCGAAGGCCTTGCCTGACCAGGGAGGCTGCAGTAGGATACCTTTCCTTCAGGAAGATGTGCCCTGAAGACACTCCTGCAGTTGGAAGCGAAGCTTGTCCTCAGGAACCGAGGGAACACTGCAGCCTGCGGACGATGGAACTGGTCCACACAGCTGCCATTAGCCAGCCACATGTAGCTATTTAGGTTAAAATCAAATTAATTAAAATGAAATAAACTTGAAATTTTAGTTCTTCAGGCACTACTGGCCACATTTCAGGGGCTCAATTGCCACATGTGGCTAGTGGTTAGAGGGGTGTGGGCTGACAGCATGCCCATTGCAGTGTACGGTCTTTCTGCTCACATAAGGCCACACACACACACACACACACACACACACACACACACACACACACAC
>OU015755.1:100272865-100286343 GCA_907169655.1 Acomys percivali | reverse complement strand
AGAGAAAAACATCACACAAAATGAGGCAAAACACTGGGACAGCATTTAAATGGCCAATATGCTACAGCAATTATGCTCAAAATCACTGGGAATAGGGGACACATGGCGAAACACAATGAGACCTGTGAGGCTGCCTAAAACAAAAACACTCCCAGTGCCGACAAGGATGTGGAAACTGCTGCCTTTCTGTTGCTTGTGGGGATTCCATTTGATACATCCACTTTGGAAAATAACTTTGCCCGATGTTAGAAAGACGCATGCCCTATTCCTAGACACTCCACTCCAATATATGATTAGCAGAAATACCCAGCTGTGAAAGGCACACAGGGGGTTGTCCATAGTAACGATATAGTTATAGACCAAAATTGGAAAAGCCTCAAATGCCCCAATATCCACTAGAGCAGAGTGGGTTAATGGATGTTTGCTGAAGTGCAATGAAAGCCAGCAAGCCAGACACAGGAAAGTACATACCCAACACGTCTACCTATACTAAAGTCAACATATACAAAGCTAACCTACAGTGCAGTCAAGATAATGGTTACTCCTGGGGAAGGCTGGCTGGCTGGGCTTTTGGGCTGGCAGTGCAAACAAGATGACCTGAGAGCCTGGACCCCACGCACATAAAAAGCTAGACATGAGGTGTGAGCCTGTGGTTCCGTTGTTGGGGGTGGGGTCAGAACTAGACATTCTTGAGGGTCCCATGATCAGCCGTTCTAACTGAAATGTCAAGTTTTAGGGTCAGTGAGAGATCTGCTCTCAAAAGAAGGAAGGTAGGTAGATGAACTGTCCCCTTCTCTTAGGAACTATTGGTTGTTGGTGGATGTTGGACGTGGGCGTCATTTCTTCATCTGGTGAGTCCCAGTCTCTGATGCTTCAGTGGGTAGTTCACACCCAGGTGAATGTCCCTAGTTTAAACTCAGTGGATCACAAAACAAAACAAAAATCATGGGAGGGAGACATGTAGGGATGCAAGGATGTTGACAAGGTTAGGAGGAAAATAAGGAAGGGTGGGGAGAGTAATGCGTTATATACATGCATGAAATTGTCAAAGAATAACTTTAATTTAAAAACTTAAAAACAAAATTAGGAAGAGAGTAGCAGAGAAAGGTACTCGAAGTTGAGCTCTGGCCTCCACAGATGCATGCACAGAAAGGGACACCAGCACACACAGGAGCACACACAGGGGAGTGCACAGGGGTGCACATAGAGGCACACACAGGGGTGCACACAGGGGCACACACAGGGGTGCACACAGGGCACACACAGGGGTGCACACAGGAGCGCACACAGGGGTGCACACAGGGGCATGCACAGGGGTGCACACAGGGACACACACGGGGCACACACAGGGGCATGCACAGAGGCACACACAGGGGTGCACACAGGGGCATGCACAGGGGTGCACACAGGGGCACACACGGGGCACACACAGGGGCATACACGGGGCACACACAGGGGTGCGCACAGGGGCACACACAGGAGCGCACACAGGGGCACACACAGGGGCACACACGGGGCACACACAGGGGTGCACACAGGGGCACACACAGGGGCACACACAGGGGTGCGCGTGCGCACACACACACACACATACACACACACACACACACTTGAATTTGGTCTTGGGCCTCATAAATCAGCAACAGAGAAGGAAGAGAAGGAAGAGGAGGAAGAGGAGGCCTTAAAACATCATTACATTGTGGGCTCTGTGAAGCTCAACTGTCGGCAAGGAAGATTCTGTCTAGGCAGAGGAAAAAGAGAAAGTAAAGGAAGGAGAGTTCCCGCTCTTCTCTCTCTTCTCTTCTCTTCTCTTCTCTTCTCTCTCTTCTCTATTCCAGTGAAAGATATAGTTGGCTGGGCTGAGACTACGCCCAGGTGCATTTTCCTACCCCATTTTTTTTTTTTTTTTTTTTTTTTTGCGAGTTGGTGATGGGTTTTTGCCTTTGGAGTTGGGCTTGCTCCTTGTTTTTGCTGCACTGTAGTCACAACACTGCAACTGCTGAAGAGCAGGAAATCAATAGAGGACTTGAGTTTATTGGATCTGATCTTTTGACTTTCCATCATGAGATAATTTCTAGAACTGAAATCTGAAAAGTAAGGCAAACTCACAAGTAGATACAGAATTTGTAATAACTCGACTTCACTGTTCACCACCTCTGATCCGCCTTGCCTGTGATTCTAAACACTGTGTCTTTATATTCCATTGCGTGCGTGCATGTGTACACACACGCACACACACACACACACACATTCACACAGGCACACAGGGACACAGACACACCCACATGCAACATGCACACACGCACACATTCACACCATGGGCACATAGATTCCTACCATGTTCTTGACCTCAGTTTCCCTTCATGAACAGTGATAGAACCAGATGCAACAATTGCTCTGACCCTATCTTTCTCAGGGCCTGGATCATGGATGTGTGATTCCTTGGGCCTCCTTTGAAAGCAAATGTGTAGGCTTTAGCTAAACACAGGCAGGGTTAAGAGCCCTAGGAACTGTGACTCTAGGACAATCAGCTTGGTCCCCAGTATGGCCAAACGTTTCAGTTTCATCCTAAATGCAAAGTCAGAATTGCTCCTGTCCGTAGCAGGGATGGGTTGGCTGGACCTCAGAAGCATCTGCTTTCTCCTCTCCAGAGCAAACAGCCCCTGGATAGTAACTTTCCTTGACTGTAGAGTGCTAGCTTTATCCATCCGTCCACACCTTCCTTCCATCCTTCCTTCCTTCCTTTCTTCCTCCTTCCCTCCCTTCCTTCCTCCCTCCATCCCTCTCTCCCTCCCTCCCTCTCTCCCCCCTCCTTCCTATCCTTCCTCTCCCTTCCTTCTTCCTTTCACACTGTATGCCCACAGACATTAGACTACCCTGGACGCCCAAAGCCTTGCACAGACCCCCCCCCCCTTTAACATTGATATATAACAACAGACCATCAGCAGGTGCAATGCCTTTGGCAGTGTAACTGGCCTGGGACTGCACAGCTCTCTTAAAGAGTATCCCCAAAATGGGAACATCATGTGGGTCATCAGCAGCTGCCCCTCTAGTGCTCATCACTCATGGTTGTCTGACTCAAGCAGCCTACTCTGCAGCTTTGAACATTCCTCTTAATGGCCCCTCCCTTGATAATGAGAGCCTGAGGAGGCAAAGCAATGGCTTTTGCCCAGGGCTGTTGGAGACACCACTGGGCAAAGCCAGGGACAATCTGGGTAGCTGCAAACAGCCTTCACATGGTTCTCATGAGCAGCTGCATTAACGCTGCTCTTGGCTCAGGGCATCACATTACCTGGCTTCCTTTCAGCACAGAGGCTGCTCGGCGAAGGGTATAATTTCCTGACTCTAATGCATGACAAGGTTCACTTAAAGGATAAAATAAAATTACCTTGGGAGGTAGACATTGGAAAGTCATAGATATGACTTGGCCCACAGGGATACCCAGGGCTGGGCAGACTGAAGAGGTGAGCCCCCATGCTAATGAGAACCAGTTTCCCTGTGACCTGAAGTCTCAGATCCACTGAGTCAAGGCTCAGTCTGGCCAGAGTAAAGATTTTTTTTTCGAGGCTGGGGAGGTGGGGGGAGGTGACTGTCAATTGAACCGGCTCTTTCCTGACTGGAATCCATGGCTTTGGCTACATTCACTCTGTGCTTTCCTTCACTGGCCTGCCAGGCTACCTTTTTTCTTCCTTGAAGCTCGCTTGCAAAGGCTGGGCACTCTTCAGCCATGCCTACAGCCCTACTGAGCACTGCCCAGCACTGTGCAGAGTAACATGGAGCCAGGGCAGAGAAGGGCTGGGATATGCCCAGGCTACCAAGTGAATCATTGACTTTGAACAGAGTTTTTAAAATTGGAGACAAGTGTATAAAACCAATGATGAAGAAGTCACCCTGACCATCTGACATTGTCCCAATCTGTAAAAGGAAAAGCGACAAGGGTGGAAGGAGTTAAGAGGGACTCAGCAGGAAAAGCTCTTGTCTGGAGGTGTCCTGCATGGAGAACCCAGCTTCTCTCGGAGCCACAAGGCAGATGATGCTGTAGCTACACCTGTGGAATGGTGGTGATCTTCTCTGTAGGAAATCTTGTGCGCTTCCTCTCTCTCCCTGTCCCTCTCCTCCCTCTCTCCATCCCTCCCCTCCTTCTCCCCTATACCCCATTTCAGCAGGGTGTGTAAGCCAGCAAGATGTTTGAGAAGATGTGTGTGGGAGCTAGGTCTCCAGCTCTGGCCTCAAGAGAGGCTCGGCAGACCTCTACTTCGTCATCTATACGTGGCTGCACTGAGGTCAGGGGTGGATAAACCCAGGCTCCCCACTCCCTCAGTCTGGGGCCAGGTTTGGAGTTAACTCTTGAAGCATTCATCTGTGCCCTGGGTCAGAATCAGAGGGTTTCACGTTGCAAGGACACAGAGCAGCCAGGCCCAAGGCATAAACTTTCTCCTTTTCCGTCTGGGCTTGGGGAATATTGCATCTTAGAACTACGTCCAGCCTTGGAGTAGAGGATTCTGGGTAGCCTCTGAACTCACCCTGTAGATTGCAATGGAGGGAGTCAATGATTATTAGAGCTGCATATAGACCTCTCCACATAGCCCCCTGACAGGTCTCCCTACCATGAGGCCATCTCATAGGATCTTGCCCCAGTCACCTTGTCTTGTTACTCTGCAAGAGGAAGCTTGGGTAGGGCCAAGATCTGTGGTTAAGTTTTAATAGTTATCAATCCACTGGCTATTAAAATGGGCGGGCACAGGATCTGCATCTGAGATAGACTACTTGGATGGAGTAGGAACACTGGCCAGAAGATCCCAGCTCGGCTACAACATCCTTGGACAAAACTGGCAAAACTGTGTCCCTCTCCGGATTTCTGCTTATGAGCCTCGATTTTCAAAACAGAGGTAACCACCGAGGGCTTGGGTAAGAGGCCAGTGAACACAGGCATAGAGCAAGGTCTATAGCCTGGCAAAGGATGCATTTTTCCCCTCCTACTGGCACACTCACCAGAATTGAGAGCCCACTCAGCAAGGAAGATACATGCTTGGGGCTAGTCAGTCTCTTACTCATACACGGGGCTGGTCCCTTTTGAGGAGACTGGAGTTTGGAAGGAGACAGGCTTCAAGGAGGAAACACCGATTATTTGAATATTCACGGAGTGAGTTTCATGGTGGGGGTGGGGTAAGCACTGAGCATAACAGCTGGACGTGCAGGTTGCAGAGAGATCTAATTTTAGAGTTGTTTTGACATTTTTTCCAAGGTTTAGTCACTGGTGCCTGGGATAAGAGGAATCCTTAAATAGAGTGCCGCTGCTTTCTAAAATGTGTGTCTGTCTAGTCACTTCCGAGGTACAAAGAAAGTTCTAGCTAGAAAGGGTCAGACGCCGCCATGGCAAGCTGACACTTTCTTGAGAGTTAACCGTATAGCTGTATATACCTCATGGACCTATTTCAAACACTCCTGCGTATTTATGTGAGAGAAATGAGAGAGAAATGAAAACATATGCTCACAAACATCAAGACTCTGCAAAGCTTTCTCACCACAGTCAAAAACGAAGAAGCCGCTTAGAAGTCCACCAGAAAAATCTATAGGCCCCGAGAGAGCCAAGCACTGGGCCTGAAATCGGCAAGGCAATGCAGAGAATTGAGGCTGGCCTGCATACAGCTTAGCATGGCTGACTCACCCAAAAATCACATGCTGAACAAAGGAAGCTAAAATCGAAGGAAGGAAGGGTGCATGCGAGGGCATCTAGTTTAGGTGAAATTCAAGAACAGGCAGATTTATTTGCCTGGGGTAGAAATCAGAACAAAGGTGGCTGTGAGCTAAGGAAAACTGACTTGGGAATGGGCGCAAGAGAAACTTCTGGAGTATTGACATTATCTTGTTTTGGAAACCTTGTATCTCTTCTCCTTTGTGTCTTCTGGTTAAATAAAACAGAATGAGCTCTTGTCTCGTAGTTCCAGTCATATGTTTAGACTCATGTTATTGACTCATCCTGGATCCTCCCTGCTCGGCAGACCCAGCGTCGTCTACCTGGTAGGACTCGACACGTACAGCCTTCTCCAAGAAGACTTCCCTGCTCTTTCCTACTTAGTGGTGATTGCCCTGTCCTTTTGGCATGACCCTATACAGCTCTCTTCCCCCTCCTTTTTCCCCAATCGGATCTTGTTACTTTCTATGTTTTGTGTTCACAGTTGGTTATATCCGTGAGTTAATTTCTTTGCTATATGGAGTCTAGCTACCTGGTCGCTGGTAGGTGCTCAATAAATGTAGAGTGTTATGACTAATTTTGGTTGTCAACTTAACTGGATCTGGAATCAACGGAAACAAAAGCTTCTGGGATTGCCCATGAGTGATGCTCTTGGTCAGATTACTCAAAGTATGAAGACCCAACCTAAACACGGGCAGCACTCCTAGTGACAATCTAGATCAATGGAAGAGGGAAGAAGAGAAACTTGTGTTTAGCCTGCTCAGCTTCACTCTTGCTGGCAAGCTCATCTACTCTGTTGCTGCCTCTGCTACACTACTTTGCTGATAATAGAACCAGCATCTTTGGGCTTCTAATATAGACCAAAGACCAGTAGTTCTCTAGGAACCCTGCAGGCCTTTCAGCTCCAGACTGGGACAGCTGAGCCATCAAGCCTCTAGGACTACAGGATTATTGCTCTGTGCAGTGTGAGGTATCCATTGTTGGACCACTCAGATCCTCTTTTAATATACACTGTGTGTGTGTGTGTGTGTGTGTATGTGTGTGTGTGTGTGTGTGTGTGAGAGAGAGAGAGAGAGAGAGAGAGAGAGAGAGAGAGAGAGAGAGAGAGAGTGTAGGGGAGAGCATGTGTGTTTAATTGTGGTTTTGGGGGATCAAACCAGCGCTTTAAGCATGCTAGGCGAGCATTCTCCCAGCTCAAGTATTTGCTAGAACCATATTGCACGGTGCTCTGGCTCTCTTCATTTTTCATCCATGTAGGATGCAAGCCATACTGATCTTTGCAGGAGCATCCTCTGGGCCTCCAGAGAAGACTAAGCTGCCAACATTTCATGGAGTAATTAAATGACAAATTACCTGCAGGCTCTCAACTGGAAAACCTGTAGCAGCGCAGCCTTTCCATATTCATAGGACTTAATCAAATCTGAAAGCACAGAAGGCCCTTCTCAGCCTTTGTCCTAAGGGTCTTTACTAATAGGTGGGGAAACTGAGGCTCCAAGTGTCAGAACTGTGACTCATTCAAGGACATACTGGGCTTGCGCAGGGCTGGGGCTCGTATCAGCTTTTCCTTTCTCCTGTTTCCATGGACAGAGGATACCCTGTCCCTGCTTCTGGTGGGACAGAATCAGATGTTTCCAATTTCTCTCCAACCCCTTTCCTACCCTGAGAAGAGGAAGCATTATCCAGTTGGGAGATTAGTGCAAAGAGGAGCTGCTGGTCAGACACCAAACAGACCCCAGCCTTCTCACATGCAGTAGGCTCAGGGTCAGGACTTCCTCACGCTTGTCAGGGACGTCCAGATCTCCTGACCTTCTCAGCCCTCACTGAGACCGGAGATAAAGGAGGGAAGTGAACATTGATGCTATAGTCAGCCCTCAGCCCAAGGTGAGTTCATCACCATGTCTCTACGGGGCTTCCTGCGTGTGTTCTCAGGGTTAGGTACAATGAGTATCTGCTCAGGGGCTGGGCTCAGCCTGATTACTGCTGTCCACACAGACAAATTCTCTAGGGAGAGCGACTGTCAGAGGAGCCGTCTCGGTTAATTGTTTGGAGGACCAGATGGATGGAGAGGTTGCTTTAGACAAAGTAAGGACAATGCGAGTCAGGGAGAAGGAGGCTTAGGGATAGTGCAGTCTGAGTGGGCTGCAGAGCATCCTGGGAGGAGTCCAAGAGGCAGGTGGAGATGTGACCAAACAGAGCTCCTAGGAGAAGGCTGGGCTGGTAGGAAGCATTCAGGCATGTGGGTGTGGAAATACACACATACGGAGGGAGTATAAAGACACACACACACACAGACACACACACACACACACACACACAGAGAGAGAGAGAGAGAGAGAGAGAGAGAGAGAGAGGGAGAGAGAGAGGCAGAGAGTTTGAAGACTGGGGTGAGACCTCTGGGCAGGATACAAAGGGTCTCTAAATCTGAGTGCTGGGTGGAGGATGAAGACCTAGGATGGCGAATGGTGGGGAGATGGGGACCAGGAGTGTTGGAGCCCAGAGTGTGCCATGTCTGAAGAACTAAGGATAAAGCTCAAAGGCCAGCAATCACTGTCTCGTGAGGAATTGTTAGATATACAAATTCTTTCACTGTGCTGCCGCCCACTGCTTCAGAGGCCCAGCTATCTCCGGCCGAACCTACACTAAAGCTTAAGACTCCGTGGTGTCAGAGAGAACCTTCGTAAACATTTGTTAGATCTATTCCTAGCTACATTTTCGATGAGTTTTAGATGCTACAGTAAACATCATTTTAAACCAATATTTCTAGTTGCTTATTGCTCGTGTGTATAAATGAGCTGATTTAAACTGGTCTTTAGTGCAGCAGCGTTGCCGGATTCCCTTGTGGATTCTAATAATCACGCGATAGATAAGTTCCTTTGGATTTTCTGTGTGACTCCCAAATCAAATAGAGGGATGACAGAGAAGAGGCCTTGGGTTTGAAAATCAGCTGTCTTTGTAGACTTAGTGAGAGCCGGGTCACTGGAAAAGAGGGGCCCCACGTTAGACCGCAGAGCGTTTTACTGAAGGTTCTGTGTTTTCGAGAGAACTTTCTTCACTTTCTCCTTTTTGTCCCTCTAGGACTGCCATAGTTCCACAAGGAGCCAAAGCCAGAAGTTGGCCTTGTGGTTTACTACACATAGCGTATTTCCCACGTAAGTGGGTATGGTTTCTCAGATGCAGGCAGGAATTTATTCCAGCTACGGTGGCCGGCGATGCTGAATTCCAGTGATGTGAGATCCTCAATCCTCAGGTGCCCAGACAAATCAGCATGGCTGCTCCTCCTTATCTCTGACATGGGTGATAACATGACATATCCACAGAGATGGCAGTTCTTGGAAGTGTTGCCTCTTGAGACACAAGGCAAATAGATTTCTAGGCGTGGTTTCCATCTCATGCCAAAACGTACTCACTTTCTGTGCAAGAAAACACAAGCAAGAGAAGCTATCCTGGGGATAACCTTGACGTGTCTCTGAGTTTCCCTGCTCCTTCATGTTCTCTTTTCGCTCCCCTGTTCTAGCTCTCCCATGCCTCGGATCAAAGGACAAAGTCACAGAAACCATCACAGAAACCATACCGAGTTAGTTAGTCGGAGGTCCCACATGCCAAGCCTGTGGCTCAGGACACTGACACATGCACAGTGTTGTAGAAAGCTTGGTGTATGAGGGGAGGAAGAAAATGCTTTTTTTTTTTTTTTTTAATTTAGGTCAGAGTTCAGGCATATTTTACAAGCTTTCAAAAGAAGCCACAGTTTCTGAGACCCAGAAACCAGAGCTAATGGGACAGGTTTTAACTGACCACAGGCAAAATGGTTTCTTACCTGTCTAAATGGAGACAGTGGTACCTCTATCTTAGAAAGTTTCTGTAAGGGTGGATGGGAGACTTCTTGGCTCTGGAAGATGATTTTCCAAATCCAGGTTACTACAGGATCTGCCATTATAAATACCCAGAAGAGGCCAGACTAATGCAAATTAGCATGATGATGATGATGATGATGATGATGATGATGATGATGATGATAAAATCTCAAACACGGAACGATGAACAAGCAGCCTTCTTCTTCCTCTGTCTGTCTCCTTGAAACCCCCACCTTCTCTCTCTCTCTGAGCTCTTGTATTTATAACCTCTCCAAAACCTCTGAATTCCGCTAACTCCAGCTGGCATAGACCATGCCTCACACTGAACCACATTAGGCAAGTATCAGCTGTGGACAAACAAAGGCAGTCTCATAGCTCACACTTCGGTTTAAAACAAAAACACATTTACATAACAAAACTGAGTTTTTAAGGAAACTAAAACTTCCACTACAGTTTTGTTCTTATTGCTTGAATAAAGGTCTTACTGTTAGCTTGGAACTTGCCGCCTGTGTCTGCCTCCCGAGTGCTGGGATTAAAGGTGTGCACCACCATGCCCAGCTACAGCAGTGTTTTAAAATAATTTCAACCTGGATGAAGCCCAGACATCCAGCTTAGACAGAACAAACAGAGACAGATTAAAATGATAGACCATTGCAGACAATGAGAAGAAAGAAACTAGTTATACCAACAAGCAGATGGAATTTGAAGCCAAGTTAAGTAAAAAAGCATTTGTGTGTTCTGAGTTTGTCCATAGATTAAAATAGAGATGACGACAGAAGCTCTCTGAAATTGGGCATCTGATGCGTGACTGTATGCATTTGTCACAACCCATGAAAATTGATGTCATGAAGAATGAACTTTAATATATACAAGGCTTCTTTTCTTTTTCTTTAAAAAAAAAAAAACCAAACTAGGATGCCAGAAGAAAATGTTTTCTGTAACAAATGAATATGTTAGAAATGCGTTGTGTGACGAAACTGAAAGGTTGAGGTGGTGAAAGCTGATCTGACAAATGCTGGAAAATAATGTACCACTAAAGACAAAATGATCTGTACTCAAGGATCTCATAATGGAGGAGTGAATTGTACTCTAGGCTGGAACTTGAACCAGAGGATTGGCCATTCCCTGAAATGTGAGGGCAGAACTTTAGTTGACCATTTTGTTTTTCACTGGGACACAAGTTGTCGCTTCTGAAGCTATGTTACAAGCATCCTAGTATTGAACAAATAAGTTAATAAGTGATGAGATTGTGGAAGCCAGATTTCTCCCCATCATAGAATTATAAATGCACAGGCCACGAGGCTAGAATGAATGCACTGACATTGGGTTCAGGCCAGACAGTATAATAGATACACAGATGGAGACGGAAGTAATTACACGTCTGGATGTATGCACGGGCTGTGTCCAGTCACACATTTCTTAGCTGCGTCCATTGACAGTTGGGTGATTTGCCCAGGTGTGGGCTTATGTAAGGCCTCTAAGTACATTTGAGGCAGGCTGGGCATTAAGGTATCAAGATGAGGTATACTAATTGCATTTCATCTTTCAATGTTAGCAGTGCCTGCAAAGTTTGTTGGGATGAGCTTTATTATAAATTGAGGAGCATGTGTGCATGCCATTCTGGGACAGGTGGACTGAGAGATACACAGTTGCCCAAGGCTGGGAATGTAGGAGAAGGTTTAATAGGTGTAACACGAGGGAAACTTTATGGCAATGAAGTGTTCTGAGTGACGAATATGTGACACTTTGTATTGATTGAAACTCTTGTAACATCACAACACAAGCAGTGAGTCTTAAGGTATACAGTTTTTACAAGACAGTTTAGGAAGTTGAGGATCTCAGAATGGAATTGCCGAAGGGACCTACTGACCGTATCATAAATGTGTGGAACAGCGCCCTGAAAGAGATGAGGACATGGCAAGAGCCTTGGGAATAAGCTTGTAAGATGGAAGGCAAGAGAAAATGGTTTGTAAACACTTTGTATTTGACAAAGTTGCTTTCCATGGGGGCACAGAGCATTAATTCTGAAACCTCTGTATGTGCCTGGTGAAGTCAAGTGCGGAGGGCGGATGGTAGGATCCAGCTCTCTCACCGTAAGGGTAGAGGCCACGGATAAACAAGAGGAAGAAAGCGACAACCCACACTGTAGCTAGTTAGCATTGTAAACACAGTACGCTTTTGTCTTTAGCTCATTATAGATACAGAAACTTACAAACGTGGGCACGTTTAAGAGTATGTGCGTATACACAGGTTAGCACACACGAAGATCTCTTGTTTTTCTGTAAGCACAGAAGGTAAGAGGCAACTACATTTGTCTCCATTTGTCCTAGGAAATATCTTCTGAAGACCCCCAAACCGTAGGTTGTTACCAAGCTCTGTGTACAGACTAGAGGTCTTCACAAACAACCCTACCATGCTCTGTACTTTGTAAGTTACACATAATATGCCTCCGACTTGTGCCTCTTAATGTAAGTTCTTGCCACCATGCCTTTGTACCACTATCATGAACTCGAACCCTCTGAAACCATATCAAAATTGACAGCCTTCTTAGATACTCCAATAGAATTTGTGAGACAGTTAAACTACGTTGGTGATGGCGCCAGATAACTGAGAGTGGTCTAGAAATAGAACACGTCCCTATTACTTTACCTGCTATATCTTCATGGAAGAAAAGGGAGCCTTGTATTTTGCCGATTAAACTGGGTGGAGTAGAACTCACTGAAGCTGGTAAGGTCTGGTTATAGGACGAGCTGACACCGTGGTTCCAGCTTCTTGGACAGGAGAATCTGCTCTCTCACTACCTTCCCACAAACAAAGGTGGGGATTTCCGCATGAGCCTGAAGGAACCAAAACTGTTCTTGTTAAGGAGGCAAATAATGACTGTGAAACCCATTGGAAAATTCACAGAAGCTTTACTTAAAGCTGAACTGACAGCTTTAAAGAAAGGAGAAGTGACACAGATGGAGGACTGTGCGTGCGGGGGAATAAAAGATTATGTTGGAAAATCCACCTGAAGATAGATAGATAGATAGATAGATAGATAGATAGATAGATAGATAGATGATAGATAGATAGATGGATAGATAGATGATAGATAGATAGATAGATAGATTAGGTAGAGCTCTTGGAATCCCATGGAAGAGGAGAGGAAGGACTGTAGGAGCCAGAGGGGTCAAAGTCAACACAAGAAAACCCACAGTGTCAACTAACCTGGGCTCATGAGGGTTCACAGAGTCTGAACCAACAACCAGGGAGCCTGCATGGGAGTGACCTAGGTCCTCTGCTTATATGTTACAGTCATATAGCCTGGTCTTCTTGGGGGGCTCCTAACAGTGGGAGCAGGGGCTGTCTCTGACCCTTCTGCCTGCTCTTGAGACTCTTTTCTTCCTACTGAGCTGCCTCATCCAGCCTCAATAGAAAGGGGAGGTGCCTAGTCTTACTGCAATTTGACAAGCTATCCTTGGTCAATATCTAAGTGAGGCCTGATCTTTTCTGAGGAGGAATGGAATTGGGGGTGGGGTGGGCATAGGAGAGTTGGAGGGAGGGGCCGGGAGGAGGGGGGGGCCAGGAGGAGAGGAAGGAGTGGAAACTGAGATCAGGATGTAGAAACAAAGAAAGAAAATAAGTGTATTTATATAAGAAATTAAAAATAACTGGAACAGATCCCAACTGCTGACAAAGCAACATCGTGGCAGGTTTTGGAGGCCTTAGGGAAGCGTGAAGGACAACACGGGCAGCTTTTCTTTAGCTCTGAAATTCAGGGAACTTGTGGGCTGCTTATACTCTTGGACAGAAAAAGGAAGCCTCCGTGAGGCATAAAGATGGCGTCTACCGAGAGCAGTAACTATGTGAACATATCTCATCGGCCAAAGTGGAAAATTTTTCAGATGATAAAAATACTAGTCTAGTGGTGCTTAGACAATAAAAACATC
>OU015755.1:100250180-100264925 GCA_907169655.1 Acomys percivali | reverse complement strand
CACACACTTACCAACAGAACCACAACACGAATATGTGCACACACTTAACAACAGAACCACAACATGAATGAAGCAAGAGTGGGTTGAGACACAAAGAGGGTTGGACAAATCCGCAACTGTACACATCCAATTCTTGTAGCAATCAGTATGATGTGGACAGGAAGTCAGTAAGACCATATATTACCTGAATGACAGAATGAAGAAAGGAAAAAAATAGCTCATTTTGTGAGGCCAGTATTGCTCTGATACAACAATTATATACACTACAAGAAAGCAAAGCTATAGACAGTGTCCACTGTATACATGGAAGCAAAAAATACAGAGTGATACATTATCATTTCAAAACATGGTTTGTAAAAGAGGGATTGTCCTAAGAATGGGTAAAGAATTCCTACAACTCAATAAGAAGAAAATAGCACAACAAGAATAAATATAAAGTCTATCCCTTTATCAAAGAGGATGCAAATGGGAAGAAAGCACACAGAGATGGCAGACATATTTAATCATCAGTAGTGGAGAAGTGAAAGTACACAAACAAAAATTAAATAACATCCTATCTTAGCTGATCTTCCATTGCAGTGTCCACCATGACATGTGTAATGCGAATGGGTGAGCCCATGGCCATCGTGATGGGAACCACGGCAGCAGGTGGGCAGACATGGCGCTGGAGCAGCAGCTGAAGTTTCACATCCTGACCTACAGGTATGAAGCAGCCAGGGCTAACTGAGACTCAAAGCCCATCCTCAGCGACACACACCCTTCAAGAGGGCCACACCACCTAGTCCTTCCCAAAAAGTTCCACCGACTCTAGACCAGATATTTAAACAATAAACCTGAGGGGGACATTCTCCTTTGAGCCAAGCCACATTCTACACCTACCAAAAACATCCAGAATTGAGAAACAAATAAGACACAGAAAAAAAAAAAAAAAACCTGACAACAGTACTGTGAATATGACGAACAAGCAGAATGTTCAAATAGTTCAGGTGGCAAAAAATGGTGCCAACACTTGGGAAAACTGCTGGGTGGCTCTTGCAATGCGAAACATGCATTCACTGTGTTTTAGAAACCCATTTTAGTAAGGAAAGTGAACATGTACCTGCACAAAGAGGCGTCCACAGATGCCCGCAGCTGCTTTGTTTGTGATAGGCCCACAGTGGACACAGTCAGGACGCCATTCAGCGGGTGAAGGGATAAACACACTGCAAACCCACCACGTCCCTTTCCTGCAGGCCCCTTTCTCAATGCATAGCACTTAGTTATCCAAGTGGGATGGCCATCCACAAGTCTCTTTATGCCCATTGCCATTATTAGGCCCCATGAATCCCACCATCTGTTTTCCTTCCTCCTCTCTTGTGTTTTTTATGTTCTCACCGCCCCATCTAACTTTGTAATGTGTCTGTCTCCAGATGGCTTACAGTGGTACCCAGAATGGACTTCCCCGGAGCACATCACTGTCTTATTCAGAGTCTTTGCTTGGTACTCATGACATGTTTTAAAGCTTAGCGGGTAGCAAAATTCTCTGTGTAAAGTGACACATAAGGATTGGAAAATCCCCATCCATGCCATTCTGTGTTCCAGGTACAGTGACAGTCCACCTCCTGTGGCATTCCTTTATTGGATGCTCACCATTTTTCCTGATGCACACTAGCTCTTCATCTCTATAGACTCTGAGACTCACGTATTTTGGAGAATGTTTACACGATGTGTTCCTTCACATGGGGATGTTAGCTGCTTTTACTATTATAGCAGCTGTGCACACTGGCTTGACCTATTGTCCTTTCTACTTTTTTGTCTTCTGCTTGTCTTGGTCTGGATAATCGTGTGGTCTCCTTCAATACAGAGTTGGTAGAGGGCTTTAAATGAGTCAATGCGTGTTAGGCTCTTGAGGCAGTATGACTTCTGTTAAGCACTGTGTATTTCAGAATATATCCAGTGAATGAAGGGGTTGTCGGGGTGGGTGAAGAAAAGAGAAAAATGCTTGGAGAGGGTAAGAGAAAGGGGAAGAGGAGGAGGAGGGATGAAGGCAGGCAGGCAGGCAGGCAGACAGCTGTGTTATAGTGACCTATCACCTGTCTACACACCAGGAGCAATCTGGACTCTGCCTTCCCTCTGACAAGGAGCATAGCCTGACTCTGAGTGTCTAATGGGGTGACAAGGCCAGGATCTGAGCTGGGTTTTTACAAAGGCCTTTGCCATGTTCCAGGAAGTCACATTTCTTCCACAGCTGGATCTATTAGAAAAGGTATCATTTGCTTCCAGGAACTCAACAACCCTGGCATCCAGGGGGACCGTGTTAGTGATGTTCTGGTCTCTGTCTCCTTAGGATTCACCGTCCCTGGCCAAAGACTCTTCACTGTTTTCCTCAGTGACCATGATTAGCCTCAGTACTTGGTGGATGAAAACCAGATCTCTTCCTGTCCTGGGTCTTAAATGCCACCAAGCCTTAGAAGCACCTGGTGACCTTGCCATCTGCTGACCTCCACTCATAGAGTTCTGATTTGGCAGGCTCATGGTAGAACCCAATACTTGCATTTCTAACAGGTCCCTAAGTCATGTTCAGGCTGCTGATGCCTGGGAACATGTTTCAGACTATACATAAATCTTCCCTGTCCATACTCCCAACAGACAGCCATCCTCCACGCACACACCAGCTTCACCAGGCTGCTTGGCCATTCAAGCATCAGTGTCTCCCTTCATGGAAGCTGGGTTATGTGAGAGGCTGGACGATTTGTTATTTATACAGATGGTTTATTATTTTGAGAGGTGAGCAAAGCAGCTTCCCTGAAAGCCAAGTACACAGTCCAGATGCAACTGTGATGTGTATTTAAGAAAAAGGAAACGACAGGAGTTCTACCACTGTTAACTTTACGGAGCTGTTGGTGAGGCAAGAGAGATTAGCCCTGTCCAATAGTAATGTGATGTTAACTATGTGTGTCATCTAAAAACATGTTCTTCTAGAAATGGAGGGGTGGACTCGGGGGCAGATGGGAGGTGGCGAGCAGAGACTGGGATGAGAGGAGGGAGGAGAAACTAAGGTAAGGATGTAAAAATAAAATGAAAATAAAATATATTCTTCATCGTATTTATATGCTTGGAAAAAATGAGAGTATTTAAATAATTTTAGAATAGCTGTAGATATTCTTCTAAGATTAAAAAAATTAACTTTGTATGTGCATGTGTGTCTATGTGCGGATATGTGCATAGAAGTGCAGTTGCCACAGAGGCCAGAAGGCAGCACTGGATGCCCTGGAACTGTATGTGCATGTGTGTCTATGTGCGGATATGCGCAAAGAAGTGCAGTTGCCACAGAGGCCAGAAGGCAGCACTGGATGCCCTGGAACTGGAGATGCAGGTGGCTGTGAGGTACCCTGTGAGTACGGCAAGAGCAGGATGCACTCCTGACTGCTGAGCTGTAGTCCACCCTCTGGAGTTGTTCTTCTGACACTATCGTCTTCTCAGTGGATGGACACAGAAAAGAGGCTGTAAACACATTAACGGTCTTTAAAAAGGGATTTCAGTTGCATTAAAGTATTTGGCCTCTCTTGAACTTTGGATTCATCTTTTCCTGTATAATTTTTCAGCCATGCATTAGTCTTTGGAGAGCATCAGTCCGCTGGGTTGTGCAGATCTTTTGGGTGTTGACACATTTCATTATCTGATATTATGAATTTACATTTGTTCATATCACCACAAATCTCATCAAAGAGGCCTTTTACTATTAAGAGCTCCTGGGCTCGTTACAGCATCTCCAAGTCTCTCATTTTCATTTGAAACCTTGATTTTTTTTTAAAAAAAAAATCACTGACAACCAGTACTCTTAAGTTCTTCCTCTTGGAATAAACACATTGTAATAAGAATACAAAAGACACCTAAGTTTGGCTAAGTAAGCATTGTGTGGTTATCAGGCATTACTTCACATAAAAAATAGTGTTCTGTAAGAAAGAGTGATTGAAATCACAGCCTCCATGATCACATGAAAGCCTCCCCCAAATAGCCATCGTTGCCAACGTACTACCCTACGGCTCTTATTTCATCCCATGGAATATTCAAACAGTGTACCTCCCGTGTGTGTGTGTGTGTGTGTGTGTGTGTGTGTGTGTGTGTGTGTATGTGTGTGTATGTGTGTGTGTGTGTTATGCGTGTATTTGTGTATATGTGTATATATGCATGTATATGTGTGTGTATGTTTATGTGTGTATATGTATTTTGTGTGTATGTGTATGCATGTGTGTATATGTGTATATATGTACGCATGTGTATGTTTATGTGTGTATATGCATGTGTATGCATGTGTGTATGTATGTGTGTGTGTCTGTACGGTATTGTGATCACACATATGAAGCTCATGTCCATGGGGATTGCTTGGAAACCAGGGGTCAACAGTGAGTGTAGTTCCTTTCCACCCACTTTGCTTATTTCATTTATTTACTTACTTGTTTCTTGAGACAAGAGTTCTCACTGAGACCTAGAACTTGCCAATAAAGTTCGGCTGGCTGGCCAGCAGGTCCTGGGGAGCCGCTTGTCTCTGCCTCCCCACTGCTGGGATTATGCGCATGAGTCATCACATCTACTTTTCACATGGGTTCTGGGGAGCATCCCAGGTTCAGATGCCGTGGCTAATACTTTACGAGCTGAAGTATCTCCTGAGGCCCCAAGAGATGTGTTCTCAATAGTCTAAATGTCCACTGCTTTGTTTAGAACCTCCATGAGTGACACTGGTGTTTACTTCTGCTTGCGGGGGAGAAACACATGGCTGCTGGCTCCATTTGGTGTCACCGTCCTCATTTTCAACTATGACATCAGCAGCATCAGTGTAAATATCTCACAGTGGGAAAGGCAAATGACATATTGTTCTTTTTTATGAAAGTCACTTTGGACTTATAGGTCCTCTGAAGTATCTCAGAGATGCCCCAAGAGCCCTAGATTATTTGCTCTTAGTTTTGAAATCTGAAAATTGGTCCATTTTCAGGATCCATCCTGTCTGCCTGCAGTGTTCATCCCTCTCCCTCCACTTAGAGCTCAGCGCCTCTTTCAGGCTATGCTGAGTGATGCCCTGATGGTACATACTTCCTTCTTGGGCTGGGGCTGGACTTGTCGTTTTAGGAGCTGTGCAGCATGGTGGTCTTCAGGGAAGGCAGTGGGAAGAGCCCAGCCAGGTGCACAGCTGCAGCTGTGTGTGTTTCTAGGTCCATAATCTGAAAGCAGAAAATGGGTTCAGAAAAGCAAAAAGTATAGATGTAAATATCAAAGTTGAAAACAGCAAAGAGTGGCAAAGGTCAGAGGAAAATGGCAGGGGCCACGTGGGAAGAATTCTCTGACCAGATGAGAATTTGCTGAGCATGCTCAGTAGAAACACAGGGCACAAAACCAGTCAATTCTTTGTTTGTTTGTTTGTTTGGTTGGTTGGTTGGTTTGTTTTGTTTTTTGAGACAGGGTTTCTCTGTGTAGTCTTGGCTGTCCTGGACTTGCTTTGTAGACCAGGCTGACCTCAAACTCACAGCTATCCGCCTGCCTCTGCCTCCCGAGTGCTGGAATTAAAGGTGTGCGCCACCACACCTATCCAATCAGTCAATTATTGAGACTGTAGACACAAACTTAATCCATACAAAGAAACATTGATCAAGGGGTTAGGAGCTGCAGAACACATAAGTTCTTGTCTGTCTGGGGTGTGTGTGTGTGTGTGTGTGTTTGTGTGTGTGTGTGTGTGTGTGTGTGTGTGTTGAGTACAGAATGTCAGGCATTTTTTCTTTCTTTCTTTCTTTCTTTCTTTCTTTCTTTCTTTCTTTCTTTCTTTCTTTCTTTCTTTCTTTCACTCTCCATGATCAGCAAGGCATTCCCCTCAAACATGTTCAAACCGTGGATGCTGAACCCTCATACACAGAGTGCTAACTGCGTATGAAGCTAATGATAGATGTTGTCAGCTTCTCTCCATCTTGGGAGGATGCAGGAAGAATTGTGGAGACAATAGAGCTGTGCAGTAGATAGATGATGATGCTATGAAGGAAGGGAATGTGAGCTCCCTGGAAAGGTTCCCCAAGCCTGAGGAACTGAGGCAGGCTTTCTGAGGATATCTGTTGTGTCTGCCCTTAACATGTGATGAAGCCAGCATGGGCTAGATAGAATATGGCTCCAGATTTAGCTGGGTTGAATATCACATGGCCCTAGAGCCACAGTATTTTGCCTTTTAACTCATCAACAGTTAACATCACACTTGGAAGGGAGATATGGCATTTAGCGGAAGCTGGCCTGCGATCCAGTCATTTTACTCAGCAAGCGGCCAGTGTGCCTCTTCTCCTGTTTCCTATGAGTTAAGTGTGCTAAAGAGGATGTCTATAATTGATAAAAGGCTGTAAGCTTTCAGATAGTTGTTTGAGACTAGTTGATAGGTGTAACTCTGTGTTTGGAGTGATGGGGGAATTCTTGTTGACATAGTAACAAGAATCTTGTGGTTATCTGCAAATATGTCAATTTAGGACAAGGGCTAATTCTGGGGACTCAATTCAGCACCCAGACCTAGGAAGCTCCTTGAGTCTGGGAGGAAGAAAGCCTGTCTGGAGTGGGAAGATATCAATTTTGGCAGAACATGGTGACCCGTGAACAAGGGTGAGAGAAATCACAAGATTACTAGGGACATGGTGGCCACAGTGGCCTTGGATGGGTGTCCTTAGTGGATTAACCAGCAGAATCACATTCTTTCATGCTTCTTGAGTTTAGAAGTCCTAGCACAAAACCTCAGCAAGTTTCATACTTTCTGGAAGACTCTGAGGGGTGGCCCTGCATGCCAGGAGATCCTCTTAGTTTCTGGTGTTGCCTGCAGCATTCAGAGTGCCCTGACTTGAAGGTATCTGATTATGATCTCTTCTCCTATCATTATGCCATGTAGCTCTCCATGAAGGACACTTCTGATGATGGGCATCTCATTTTGAATACATCTATAAAAATCTTTACTTCCAAATAAGGTCACATTGATAGACAGTTGAGTGTTAAGACTTCAGCACATATATCTGTTTGGCAGGGGAGGGAAAGGAACGGGCAGGAAGAATGTCACTTACATCAAGCCTCTACCACAAGCAGTTGGAGCTTATCCAAGAGGCAGGTAAACAAGGAGGGTGGTCACAAATCCAAGCAGGCTTCTCCCTCATGGATGCTCAACCCCCAAGTCTGTAGGTTAAGATGAACAAGACTGGCAAGGCAAACGCAAGGAAACCCCAGACCTTAATACATGTGATGGTTAAGGAGGAGCTCTCAGGAACAAGGTGGTCAACATAGAGATGAGTCAACAGTAGGACCATTTCTGACGTGAGCGCCTTCCTTGGGGTAAGTGAATTGAATTCCCCACTCATTGGGATCTCATTTGTAGGTGGCATACAGATGTCCGGACTATGAGGAAAGAGCTGGAAGGAAGGAGGAGGGGCGGAAACAGGGGCAGAGATGCAAGCAAGGCTGACAGCGCCCCCTAGGGGAAAAGCAACTGCTCCGTAATGTACCCTTGTGAGCTCAAGTCTGGCCTGCAAGGCCAGTGCAGGTTCTTTCCGTTCTGGACTCCTCGTCCTTCGTTGTCTCGATTTTCCTCAAGGGCTGACTCATTGGTCTGAGCGCGTTCCTCCTGCATCGGGGATGGGAGCCACAGAGGAGTCTGGTCCGGCACCCAGACTTTAGAGTCACTGGTGACAGTGATGGAAGGAGCTGGGGGTCAACAGTAAAAGATTGGGGAGAAAATTATTCAAGCTCTTAAAAACGGGATAATAAGGTAACTTTCCTCCTCCTGGTATGAGCTCATTTAATTGTAGAGATCTTAATAAATTCAGCCTGATTAACTCCAACCTTGTGGGGGAAGGTTATTCAGTGTTGTGGAATTAATTTCAACAGAAGCCAAAAGAATGAAAAAGTCAGAGTCAGAAGGAGAAAAACTTCCAGTGCAGAATAAAGAGGAGGGTGTGTGCGTGTGTGTGTGCGCGCGTGCATGTGTGCATGTGGTGAAGGGTTGCTGTTGTTTTGTTTGACTGGCTCCCCTGCCGCAGTGTCCTCACTTCTATCTATGACTAACGTATACCATCCGGATTTTCTCATGTTAGGTCACCTGTTGAGTCTCTAAGGCTTATCTTGGCCTACAGGTCAGCCTGAGCAATCAGAATCAGGAACATATGGCCTAGATCCTTCCTTTTAAGAGTGGGGAGGAGGGAACTGAGGGTCACTGGCTCACGTTTGAGGCCTGATGAATTATACCCACACCCAGGGCCCCTGTGACTTCTAACAAAGAAGTCTGAGAAATTAGGATAGGCGTTCCTCTGCTCACATGTAAGGAAGCATTGGCGAGCAGGGCTCTGGTCAGGGACACAGAGGAAGGGCAGAATGACTTGCTGCCTCTCCCTTCCAGACAGAGCACTGGTGCTGAGGGTGTCACCCTAAGATGGCACAGAGTTTGGAGTCCCTGTGAGTCCACCACAGGGTTGGTCCACAGTGCCACCTTGGTGGAGATCAAACAGCTCAGAGTGCTTTTCTCCAGCCTGTGTCCACCTGAGCATTCAGGCGCCCTTCCCTGCTGGACCCCACAGCCCTAACACATTCACTTTCTCTGACTGAAAGGCCATCAGGTCTAAAGCCCACACCTCCCACTTGACTCAGAACTCCCTTTGCCTCCTTCTGGGTCAGGCTGGGTGCCCTGGTTGAGTCGGGGTGCAGGAAGAGCTCTGGGTCTCTCCTTTTCAGCAAGGAGTTTACCTCTGAGGCCTCTTCTCCCCTTCTCTGACAGATTCCAGACTCCTGTCCTGCAGTCCCAGTGCCAAGGACACCTCTCTGTGACAGCACAGCCCAAGATAAACACAATGTCAGCGATGTAGACAGAAGACAGCCCAGAGCGAGGGAGGAAGCCAGTGCAGGGACCGGGCAGAATCCAAGGCTTGGAGCCCACAGGACCCTTTGAAGCCTCGCAGTGCACAACTCTCCATTTCTTGACTAGTTCATTTTACCTTCTCCCTTCACCACTGTTTCTTTCTTCAGCTGTGGTTACCTATAAAACTTCAGAACTGCCACCCGTGGCTGTTGCACCATGCCCAGAGTGATGGTTGGTGGTGTAAGCTGGACAGAATCCAAAATCACTGAGGAGATGGGCTTCTGGTATTCTTGTGGGGGGTTGTCTTGATTTCATTAATGAGGGAGGAAGACCCTCCCACTGTGGATGACAGCATTTCCTGGATGGGACCCCAGACATGTAAAATGGGGAAAGAAGCCAAGCAGCACTATTCCCAATGTTCTGAGAAAGCACCAGATTGATTTCCAAAGTGGTTCTAAAAGTCCACACTCCCACCGGCAATGGAGGAGTGTTCCCCTTTCTCCAGGTCCTCGCCAGCATGTGCTGTCACTTGAGGTTTTGATCCTAGCCATTCTGATGGGTGCAAGATGGAATCTCAGATGACTAGGGATGCTGAGCATCCAAGTGTTTCTCAGCCATTCGCTATTCCTTTGTCGAGAATCCTCTGTTTAGTTTTGTACCTCATTTTATTTATTTATTTATTTATTGTTTTATTATTATAATAATTTATTCACATTACGTACTGATTGCAATCCCCCCTTCCATCCTACCGTTCCCACCCTCCCTCCTTTTTTTCCGCTATATTTCCCTCCCCTAGACAAGTGGGGTCCTCCTCCCCCACAGTCTGACCACAGCCTGTCAGGTCCCATCTGGATAGCCTGCATCTCTTTCCTCTGTGTTCCCACAGGACCTCAGAGGCACTAGAGTTC
Organism: Acomys percivali; assembly: GCA_907169655.1. Taxonomy (NCBI): domain Eukaryota; kingdom Metazoa; phylum Chordata; class Mammalia; order Rodentia; family Muridae; genus Acomys; species Acomys percivali. The sequence continues at coordinate 100,255,181 of OU015755.1, read as the reverse complement.
TTGTCAGAGGTAGTCTCCACCTCTCCCGCCCGCTACATGTGAACGGAGGTCTAGGTCCCCTGCTTGCAGTGTCCTTGGTTGGTGCATCAGTTTGCGCAGAACCTGTAGGTCCAGACCTGCCAGCCTTGATAGTCTCTTTGTGGAGCTCCAGACAACCGCGTCCCCCCCACCTCACTCCGTCCCCCCACCATCTTTCCATCCCCCAACTCTTCCATACAATTCACAGTTCTTCACCCTGAGTCCGGCTGGTTTATAATTTCCCAACCACCCTGCCCTAGCTGAGCTGAACTTCCGGTCTCTCCATGTATGCCCCTTTCCCAGGAAAACTTGGCCCCATAAGGTCAAAGCGTATCTTTAAAAATCATCACAGGTCAGCATTGCTGTTATTCTCTTAACTAAAGACTTTAACCTTTTGGTAATGGTAGAATTAATTTATTGGGTTGTAACCAGCACCTACTTGATATATGAAGTTGAATAAAATAGAAAACATCAGAATGACTTTTAGTCAATGAAAGTGGATATTGTTTGGTGAAGCTATTGAAACACCCAGCCTCCCTCCCTCTCCCCTCCCTCCGTCCGTGTCTCTCTCTCTCTTTCTCTCTCTCTCTCTCTCTCTCTCTCTCTCTCTCTCTCTCTGTGTGTGTGTGTGTGTGTGTGTGTGTGTGTGTGTGTGTGTGTGTTCCTGGGCAGAGATATAAAATACATTTTTTAACCATGGAAAATAACCCCAAACTTTGAAATCCACAGCTGCAAGTGTCTCTGCTGCCCAGCCAGGCTGAGAATCACTGCTTTCATTTCAGGAGTTTTTGGTGGTTTTTTTTTTTTTTTTAAATAAGCTCAGAGTATTGACTTAAGTCTCAGTTTAGGACAGGGAGATTCCCCTGCTGCTCTCATTCTTCTGGGGCTCTTTGTGAGAGTTAACAATGGGTATATGTGGTTATGGCCACATTGTGTCTCTAAGGCTTCACCTCAGTAGAGCTACTGCTTCCCCATGCCCCCCCCTTAGCATGCCCTCCCCTCAATTCTCAGGACAGCTATGCACTCAGTTCCTGCCAGTCTCTGGGGGGGGTATCTTACATACACTGTAGAGCCACTGCCTTCCAACACTCGGTTGACTCTCAGATGGACGTGAGAAAAGCTGCCAGATCTCACTGTACCAACTGAGAGACTCATATGGGATCTTCTCTTGGCAAGTGGTGAGGACTTGGCTTTCCTGCCCCTATAGCCTGTGGCTGAAAGGAAGTGTTGGGGAGCCAACCTGATGTATACCTTGCTCCTGATCCAGGTCCATTGGCTCCCCAAGAACAGTGCTTAGCTGACTTCTATAAACAAGGATATTCATCTCTGTCAGCCCTAATGAACCGCATTTGTCAGACAGGAACCAGGGAGCAGCTGTGCTGGAGGGAGACAAATCACTTAATCCACGGCTCCTGATGTGGCAGCCCCTGGCGCAGTGGAGATCATGGCGTTTAAGCATGGAGGAGCCTGGAGCAGGCACGTGAGGGAAGAGCTGGCTGCCCTCAGCAGCTCCTGCCTGGAGGGACTATGAGGGCTGGCAGACCCAGTGTGTGCATTGGCTGGTGCTTCTTCCTCTCCTCTCGCACCTGCTTCTGGGCCGTGCATCCTGCAGACACCTGGACAGGAAGGGAGCGAGCTGGCAGCCCCTCCGCTCAGCATGATGGAGGCTCAGGAAGAAACGACCGTGATCAAAGTTATGCCTTCCAGTCCCTCCAACTTGCTTCCTTTCAAGAGTATTTAGGAAAGGCTATCAAAACACAGAGGACGGAAACCCATCTCAATGAGCTTAGGCAAAAGGAGAAGCGAGACCCAGCAGCTGCGCGGTTCTCATAACGAGGGCGCAGCTGGCCTTCCTGAAGAAGCCCATCAGAGAACTCAGACAGGATGTAGATGCCTCTGCCACCTCCTTTTCCTGCGCTGCTTCCTGCAGAATGCCTTCCTCCATCTGCAGAAACGGGGCCACCAGCAGCTCCTGAGTTTAGGATTTTGCCATGGGAAAGTGTATAGAGATTTTTATGACACAAGTGGGGAGATGGAGTGGAGAGAGGAGGGGGACGGAGAGGGAAGAAGGGTGCTTCCAGAAAATTATAGCTCCTACAGCCCTTCAGATCAGTTACCAAGATCTTTGTCTGGGACATAAAAGGCAGTTACCACAGGGAACACATAGCTGGTACAGCAGAGGTCCTGTCTCAGGGGAAAACGTGGGAGTCAGCAGACAGGGCAGCTCATGCCACTCTGATGGTCTTTTATCCTGACTTTTATCCCCTCAGATCCATACGTGGTGCAGCTTCTCCTCCTGTGGAATACTTCCAGGTCCAGTGAGAGCCATCCAGTCACTCTTCTTAAGACACGTGGCGTGAGATTGAGGGGTATGGCGGGGTATTTAGGATGCTTCTCTGTGCCCATCGAGTTTCCAGGGCAGCATGTGACACCCGGAAGTGATGCCTGGCCGGATGCTGTGCTTTCACGTAGCTTGGCTTTGTTGGTTTTTATAGAACAAGATCCAAGCGGACTTTGCACACTCACTGAGCAGCTCAGCCTCGGAGCCAGCTGGGCTCAGATGCACAGCGCACAACAAGAGTCACCCGCTTTTGAATGGTGGCACCGGCCCAGCTGGCAAAAGCCTTTCGCACCCATTCTTCTCGGCAGCATGTAACCTTTCTTAAGCATGAACCTTAGTAAGAGCTATATCTGATAAAAACAAACAACAAAACAAAACAAAACAAAACAGGCTATTTCATCCTGTGACACAGATGCACTATAAAACATAAAATGTACTTATAAATTAAATTTCAGAAAGTATACCTACCCTTATTGTATGAGCCATGGATTAATGTCTTTTACTGTTGTTTCTTACTTTTCCATTCTATTTTTTAAATAATGGGATTTCCCCCCTATATCACAGATGAGACTGACCATACATTCTGATAAGCATACAAACCTCATATATTCTTCCCACACTATTGCCACGTTGAACAGTCCTCTTTAGGCCAAGAGCCCCATGTACGGCGTCCCTTCTGAATCCCAGTCTTTCATCGTAGCTTTTCACATGTGTCTTATTTACTCTTCTGTTGCTCTTATTATTTGCAATGAAACTGAGGGGCGGTGACTGAGGCCAGATAGTAACAAGATTCTGAGTAAAATGAGAACTAAGGGAAACTCTACAAGACTCGAGGCATCCCTGAGTAAGAACTACGTGCTGACAGAGGCTAAAGGTGATCCTGGAACCGTTGTTGCTTCTCCCCTGTCCTCTTAAGTCTGGGCTGTTACCACCAACTGCTCAACTGGCAGAAGAAATGAAAGTGTCGTTCTAGGGGATGATTGGGACTAGTTCAGAAGTCTTGTAGCATCTGCCTGTGTATCCCAGACTATCTTTGTGAGTATCCTGGGCCACTAGGTAAGAAATCCAACCACCCAAGACACCATTCTAAAGAGCTGTGTACAGATCTTGTGGCCAACAAGAGGAGTCCAGCCTTCCAGCCATGCCTAGGACCCAGACCTGTAAGCAAAGAGATCTTGGCCACACTAGACTTATTCATATGGGATGGAAGAATTACCCAACTTAACTAAGCTCTGGCCTAGCTCTAGCCCTTGATGCTGCCCCACCCCCCCATGATATACACTATCATAAGCTACTGCATCTTAGGTAATTTGCTCTGTGGCTTGAGTGTCTGCTTATGGCTTTAAGAGCTACAGGTCACCTCTATCTACATCATAAAAAGTCTCAGGAGCGTCTGTCCATCTGCATGGCTACCCTAGGGGGTTGATGAGTATTCAACTCTATGGTTCGGTGTGTCCCAAGGTTTTCCTGCTGGTGCTTTGTTCCCTAGGGTGGCAGTGTTCACATAGGGAAACCTTTAAGACATAGGGCCTAGTGGGAAGAGATTTGGCCAGTTGGGGTACTATATTCAGAAGAGATAACAGTAGTTCTTAGGACAGCCGTGGTTGTAAAGAAAGTATACAAACAAACGCAAGTCTGGAGCATGAAAGGACTGTTCATGTTCAAGAGCACATTATACCCTTTCAGACGATGTGAGTTTAATTTTTAGCACCCATGTTGGGCAGCTCACAACTGCCTGTAACCACAGCTCAAGAGGAACCCTGTGCCTCTGGCCTCTTCAAACACCTGTACTCACATGTAAATTAACTCCACATGGATCCACACATGCATTTAATTAAAATTAATGATAAAGTAAATCTTTAAAAAATATTTTAAAAAGCAATCTTGGTCCCTGAATCTCTCTCATTTCTCTTAGCTCCTTGCAATCCTTCTGTGCACACTCCTGCCACTGTCCTGTCATCATCACTGGGCTCCCACAGGAGCCAAACAAATGCTGGTGCCATTCTCTTAACCTTCTAGACTTGAGAACTAAACCTCTTTTCTTTATACAGTACCCTGCCTTGGATATTTTGTTATGACAACACAAAATTAACCAGTAAAAGCATCAATCATGGTACACACCCATAGTCCCAGCTCTTTGGGAGACAGAGATAAGAAGATCACTCTTGCTCACAAACCCAAGACCAACTTGGTCAATACAGTAAAACTCTGTCTCAAAAACAAAGGCAATCAGACCCAAGCCAGATTAGTGTACCTGTCATTTGGATTCTGTTGAGAATATGTTAAAGCCAGCCCCCACATCCTCCTCTCCTGCTCTATTGCCAAGGATGCATGAGTTCAGAAGTTGTTGGTTCTCTATTCTATGCACCAGAAGACACACTCAGGAGGGCTTAGGGATCTTCTCTGGTCCAGTCTCATCCATGCTAATCTGTCCTGCTGGCCACTGGCTTCTTATGGCTCTCTTTCAATGGCTACAAATCAGATGAAGACTGCCAACTAGGAGGGTGAACGATCCAGGCATGGAAATGGGCATCAACAATAGAAAAACACTGCTTTCCATGTCTACTCACGTCTCAGGATGCCCAGCTGCAGTGCAGAGAGAGAGAGAGAGAGAGAGAGAGAGAGAGAGAGAGAGAGAGAGA
>OU015755.1:100237865-100250170 GCA_907169655.1 Acomys percivali | reverse complement strand
AGAGAGAGAGAGAGAGAGAGAGAGAGAGAGAGAGAGAGAGAGAGAGACAGAGAGACAGAGAGACAGAGACAGAGACAGAGAGACAGAGAGAGACAGAGAAACAGAGACAGAGATACAGAGGCAGAGATAGAGACAGACAGACATACACATAGAGACAGTGAGAGACAGAGAGAGAGAGAGAGAGCTCTGCAAATAGAACACACACCTTTTTTCTTCATTAATTTACTTTTTGTTCATTTTACATCCCAATCACAACCTCCACTCCCTCCATTCCTTCCAGTGCCACCCTCTCACCTACTTCCCCCATATCCCTTTCCCCCTTACCCTACCTCAGGGTACCAACTCACCCTGGCAATCAAATCTCATCAGGTCTAAGTGCCTCCTCTTTTATCGAGGCAAGACAAAGGCAGCCAGCCCTGCTAGGCAAATGGTATCCAAAGGGAGACAACAGAGTCCAAGTCAGAGACATCTCTTGCTCCAATTGTTAGGGGTTCCACTTGAGGACCAGGAAGCTCATCAGCTTCAGATGTGTTTGGGGCCTAGGACCAGTCTACATGTTCTTTGGTTGGTGGTTCAGTCTCTATGAGACCCCATGGGCCAAGGGTAGTTGATTCTGTAGGTCTTCTCAATATTATCATTTCTAGCTCCATCCATTTGCCTGCAAATTTCATGACATCCTTATTTTTAATAGCTTAGTAGTATTCCATTGTGTAAATGTACCACCGTTTCTTTATCCATTCTCCAGTTAAGGGGCATCTGAGTTGTTTCCAGTTTCTTGCTATTATGAATGAATCTGCTATGAACACAGTTGAGCAAATGTCCTTATGGTTTGGTGAGGCATATTTTGGATATATGCCTGGAAGTGATATAGCTGAGTCTTGAGGTAGAACTATTCCCCATTTTCTGAGGGACTTCTAGATTAATTTCCATAGTAATTGTAGAAGTTTGCACTCCCACCAGCAATGCAGGAGTGATCCTTTTGCTCCACATCCTCACCAGCATGTGCTGTCATTTGGGTTTTTGATCTTAGCCATGCTGATGACTGTAAGATAGAATCTCAGAGTCACTTTGATTTATATTTCCCTGATGGCTAAGGACTTTGAGCATTTCTTTAAGTGTTTCTCAGCCATTCAAGATTCCTCTGTTGAGAATTCTTGCTTTAGCTCTCTACATATTTGTCAGTTGTGTTATTTGGTTGGTTGGCTTTCAATTTCTTGAGTTTTTAAAATACATTTAGGATATTATCCCTCTACCAGATGTAAAGTTGGTGAAGATCTTTTCCCAATCTGTAGGCTGTCATTTTGTCCTATTGACAGTGACCTTTGCCTTAGAGAAGCTTTTAGGTTTTATGAGGTACCATGTATTAGTTGTGGCTCTTAGTGCCTAAGTTGTTGGTGTTCTTTTCAGGAAGTTGTCTCCTGTACCAATGCATTCAAGGCTCTTCACCACTTTCTTTTCTGTTTGATTTAGTGTATCCAGTTTGATGTCGAGGTCTTTGACCCACTTGGACTTAAGTTTTGTGCAGAGTGATAAATATTTTCATTCTTCTACATGCTGACATCCAGTTAGACCAGCACCATTTGTTGAAGATGCTTTCTTTCTTCCCCATTGTATGCTTTGGGCTTCTTTGTCAAAAATCAAGTGTCTTTGGGAGTGTGGGTCATTTCTGGGGCTTTGATTTTATTCCATTGGTTAACCTGTTTGTTTTTATGCCAATACCATGCAGGTGTTTATTACTATTTCTCTGTAGTACAACTTGAAATCAGGGATGATAGAACACACTTCTTAAAAGAAGGTTTTGTAGCACAAGGACTCGCTCAGTAACACACCAGGAAGGAGAGGCCCATGAACTCCTCCCCAGGAGATTGTGCTGTACGGCGATGTGGAAGGACAGGGAGACACTAGTGGGGGAGGAGGTGTGTGAACTGTTTGTTAATATTTACCCACATTAATAAGATGTTGAGCAACAGATTCCCCATAAAAGCCACAGTTAAAATTAGTAAGCTGTTCGCCCTGTTCTAACAATATGGAATAATTAATTTCCACACTTGGGTTTTTTCTCCTATAAACAGTAATTAAAGAGAAATATTATATAGCTGCACCTGTTTTTCACTTTCAGCTTTCCACAGTGAGTAAACCCAATCTTTTATGGATGAGAGGAGACACGCGCTGGAAAACCTGTAGGAAGAGCACGTCTTCCCTTGAGACGTGTAAGAAATCTCAAAGTATTAAGCCATATGGAAGCGGCCTTGAGAGAGGGCGGGAAGTCCCGACAGTGGGGATGAAACCTCGTGTGTCTCTGACTTTTAGCTCCTCAGAAGGCTTCGGGAGGAGAGAGGGTGTTCTTCTAGGAGCAAGGAGACCCCGTGAGTCCATTATCCCGAGGACAACCTGACTTCTACACTTTCTCTGTCCCTCTTACTGGAATGGAGTCTCTGTTTCCAAATGAGGGAGTCAGAAGTGGCCCAGAGAAACCCAGAGACAGGTGAAGCTCAGAGGTTCTCAGTGCCCCTCTGGCAGATGTCAGCTATCCCCAGCTGCTTGGGCCTCCTCAAATGAAGGGCTGCATCGTGAAGGGCGGGCCGGGCCCAGAAGAGGCTAAGAGCTAATATTTGTACCGCACTGTATAGTTGATTCTGCACAGCTTCCCACAATCACTATGCAAAGTTATTCTGCTTTCTATCTAAATCCCGGCAGGCACCAGGCCACATCTGCCTCACGGAAATTCTGATGCCTGACCAAGGTACCCAATGGCTCCCTGAGATCCGGGTGCTTGGGACTAGCAGAAGCCCTGTAAAGGCATGCCTGCTTCTGTTCCGATCTCACCTGGCCTTTCTGTTAACAAAAAGCCTGCCTGTTGGCCTGTTCATTCCTTGAACTCTAGTTGGTTTTATTTCTGGAAAAGGGATCCACCATCAAAATAACATGGGTGATCTTTGGGTTTTCTCTCAGGCAGGAACAAAGCTGTAATTGGAGGCCACAGGTCTTGAGCAAGGACTTGGAGTACAATTCAGAAGCACAGACATGGACCGTGTTTCTTCAGCTTTGACAGACACAACGTGGGCTGTGGCATAAACACACATTGTCTTCAGTGACTGTGCAGCACCCACCACAATCCCAGAGCAGGAGACTATTTTTTTTTCAATGTCAAATTCCCTGCAGTAGTTTAAGGATTTAAAGCCTGAGCATCTGAGAGATAGGTAGGTTGACACCAAGAAAGAGTCTGTCACCCACAGATGAGAGTCAGGGGGAATTTTCCCCTTGGGCTAGAACAATCTTGATCCCTACCTATGGTGCCTATGGTGTCTTCCAGTGCTCACTCTTTACACCTGCCACCTGGGCTAGGGGCCGAGGGGGATCTCTCAGGGGTGCCTCAAATTCTTACTATATCTTTTTATTCTTTCTTTTCTTTTGTCTTTGAGGTGAGATAGATTTCTCTGCATAGCCTTGGGCTGTCCTGGTACTCACTCTGTATACCAGGCTGGCCTTGAACTCACAGAGGTCTGCCTCACTCTGCCTCCTGAGAGCTAGGGTTAAAGTTGTACGCTACCCACCTCCAACCTAAACTCTTACTACTTCAGACAGCCTTTCCTCATATGATCTCCCCATTGCTGTCTGTGTGTGTTATCCAAGTCTTGGGATTTCATTCCAAGAAACGAAAGAGACGAGGTAGCTAGCCCATTGCAGGGTTTACGGCTAATGCAATTAGGTGAAGGTTGGAGGAGAGAGGTTCCAGGTCACTGGAGTCCTGAGCTTATCGGGTAAAATTACCTGCTTTTAAATGTTCCCTTCGTCCTCATAAGCCTGCCATCCCCCTGTCATCGCAGATCTGGAAAGCCACAGTTGTCACGCGACCTCATCAATTTGCTCCATTCCTTTCTCCCTGTCACGCCTGTGCGCCGTGCTTGCCAGAACCATGACCCCATGTTGCTAAAACAAAATACCCAAAGATGGTGTTATTCTAAAGAAACGAGGTTTATTTGGCCTCACGGTTTCAGAGGTGACAATGTTCAGGAGGATGATGCCAGCATCTGCTCGGTGTCAGATGACAACTTTGGGGGCAGAAGAATCTGGACCACAAACAGAAAAGAAGCAAGAGAAGGCTGATACAGGAAGGTTTCTGGCTTGATTTTAGTAGCTCATGTCTGCAGTGACATTTGTATCAGCAACAGCTTTAGCAGGGACGAACTATACCCAGCCACCATCTGAATCTTCAGAATCTGTCCACAAGCCATTATGTGGCAAAGGGAATTGGAGATGCTAGTGAACTAAGGCGGAAATAGTGAGGTGGCCGTGGGTTATCTGGGAGGACCTTAGTGGTGGGAGAGGTAGTCAGAAGAGAGAAGGCATTGGAAGAAGGCTCGGCGGCCTTGCGCTGACCTGTGGCAGGATGGAGGAAGGGCACTGTGTGAGGAACACAAACACCTCGAGGAGCCAACACAGACAAAACCAAGGAAATGGACTCTCCTCCAGAAGCTCCGCAGGAACACGTTTCTACCAACACGTTGACCAGAGGCTAGTAGAGCCTGGAACTGCACACGTGTGTATGAACTTCATTGTGAGTTGAGGCAGTACCAGCGGGATGCTTGCCCACCCTCTGACATGCCCTGTTCCCGCCCATCTTCACTAGCACAGAAACCCCACTAAGTCAAAGTCAATGACACATTGCTTATGTCACTGTCTAGATCAGAGCGTGTCCTTGTTCATCCTTCCTCTCGTCTAAGGAGGGAGACCTCCAGCCATGGATGGACAGTCCCTGTTCAGTCCTGTGAGTCCAACACCTCAGTTACAACACATGAATTCCAGGGCCTGGAGGCCAGTGAATGCACATCTGCGGGGCTCACTGAAGCAGGCTGAAATGACTGAGCCCATGGGTCTCCCCTGTAGCTTTCTTCTTGTACCCAAGCTGGCTGTCTCATCTCATTACCAGAGGAAAGGCAGTGACTACTGTCCTTGTTTGGGTCTCACAGAGTGGGTGACACTGGAATGTGTCCCCCAATTGATGGCACTGTTTGGGTTGTGTGGGAGGGTTATGGAGCCTTTAAAAGACAGAGTTTTGCTAGAGGAAGTATGCCTTTAGCTTACTTCCTCCACGTCCTGTGTGTAGATAAAATGTGATCTCACTGCCCCCTGACTGTCAGGCTGGCTTCGCGTTCCTGACGCCTCGTCTTCCTGCGATGATGGACACTGTTTTCCTAGGGCTGTCATCTAAAATAAATCCTTTTCCTCTACAAGCTGCTTTTGGTCATGCCATTTTAACATAGCAACAGGAAAGTAACCAAAACGGACACCAAGGACAGCTGTGGTCCTCACCAGACCTTTCTCCTTGCCAGCCTTTCCTACAGACCTGTCTTTCCAGCACTAATGTTAGAACTAGAAGTCCACACAGCCCAGTGCTTAGAGCATAAAAAGGTCTCTGGGAGGAGAATCTGGCTGTCCGGCGATGCCCCGTTTCCAGAGTGTGTCACTGTCCTTCAAGACTGTGACTCAGCTAAGAGAATCTGCTTGCAAACCTAGCTCAACGACCTCGTTCTCTCCCGTGGGGGCCACGGCTGGCACGGGTCCTCTGTGGTGGCCATTCAAGGTTTTAGGGATGGGTATAACTTAAACTCAGGATGGGTCTGTCCGATTGTATTCCAAGGAAGCAGAGAAAGTCGGAAGAAGGATTCTGGCTCACACTGGGTAGACAGACATCTTAGGTAACCAGAGCAGGAAGAGGCACGTGTAATGTTTTAGTGGTGACTGGAGAGTCCACAACCAAGGACATAAGGGTGACAGGGAAATCCAAGGTGCTCATGAGACTTTGGGAAGAGTGATGGTGAGAGTGGAATACGAACCCTTGAGGATGACTGTGAGGAATCCTGGAGCATCACAGGCTCCTGTAAAGGTTTGATAACAAGTGCTTCTACTTTGTGTACATCTCGCTGCTAGGCTGTGTGTTACCTCAGTCTACTGAGTGAAATGACCTGGCATCATGCCAGAGCCTTTGCGGGACAGATATCCATGCGCCTGACTGCTCAGTGACGGCCTTGGATCTGACTTGTACTGGCTCCTCTACCTCGGAACTCAGTCAGAACCATTTTGGATTTCTCTCTCCTTGTTGTGAGCACTCAGGGAGAGCATTTTTGGAAAAATATATTCTAAGACCCATGAAGGTCATCTTTTACCTCAGCCACAGCTCTCCCAGGATCTCACCACGAGTGCCATCAGCATGCAGAACGAGACTTTATACAGAGACGCCTCTCATTGCTGAACCCAGCAGAAGAGGAAAGGAAAAGCATAAACAGTGACACTGAGAATTTCTTCCAAATTAATCCCAAACCACATTACCACACCCCCCCCACACACACACAAAGCCTGGAGGACACTAAGCAGGAAAAGTAACAAAATATACAACAGGCATCTTGTTTTTGAGCTATGGTAAATCAAATACAAAGAAAACCTAGCAAGAAGTTAGGAGACAAAAACACCATACTAAAAAGAATGCCATCTGACTTCTCCCTAGAAACTGTACTTGAAAGAAGATAATGAAAATTATTTAAAGTGCTGAGTGGAAAAGAAATCCATCAACATAAAAATCTGTGTTGATAAGTCACGCTCCCCAAGGGACAGGAAATAAAGACTTCCTCAGATAAACAAAAGTGACAAGTGTCCAAAGCTCAAATTCACAATAAGAAATAGATTTGGGAAATAAATAAGGAAATATAAAACAGACACTCTTATTCTTATTTAAAAATTATCTAATAAGCAGCAGTTATCTAACAATAGGGGAACCCGTATATATATGCATATATTAAATATACAGATATATGACTATGTTCAAACAAAATATATGACAATGACATAAATAATGAGCAGGAGAAATCTGGATTATTTTATTGTTATAAGACATCAACACTAGCTATGATGTGGGGTATCACTATTTGGAAGTGCACAGATTAGGTGTGCATATATACTGCATAGTCCAAGAAGCCATAAGATAGTGTTTTAAAAAGCATACTTGATGTGGTAAGAGAAAAGAACAAATCATATTATATATATAAAATGCAGGGATCATAAAAGGCAGAAAAGTAGTGGAACCATTTTAAAATGGAAGAACAACTGAGCCAGCAAATAGAAGCCAGTCATAGGTAAGGTGGATATTAACCTAGTTTTATACGGGACCATTTTGGATGCCAATGTCTGAATGTACCGACTGAAAGACGGTTTGTCAGAGTGGGTCAAAAAACAAGCCTCTACCCACTGTCTAGCCTGCTTTGCTCACTAGGAGCTACACTCTTAGGGGAAGCTGAATCCCCCTCTCCCAGAAGCTAACATTTGCAGCAGTTCACTGGTAAGAGGTAAGACTTCCTGTCCAACTCGTCTCTCGGTGATGGGGTTTGGTCGGGCTTAAGCTTGTCTGCGTCCTGTGCAGGTTTTCACACCTGCTGCGAGTGTGCATGCGGCTTCCCCGTTGTGTCTGGAAAACACTCTTCCCTTCGACTCAACCACCATCTCTGGCTCTCATATTTGTTCTGCCTCCTACTCCATCCACAGTGATCCTGGGGCCTGGTAGTTGACAACACTCTAGTGGAAAGCCACACATCTAAGACTATTTGGGCATCACAAACTGGTCTTGACTGGCACTTTTTTTTCCCCCAGGATGTAAAATTGACTAGGTAGGAAAGTGGGGGTGGATGTTGGAATAGTTGAGAGAGAGAGTAAATATGATCAAAACACATTGCACAAATTTCTCAACCAATAAAAGTATTGTAGAAAAAGTCTACTTTTCAATATAAAGATATATAAATTTTTTAAAAATGGGGAAAGATGGACCATTCCAGAGGAAACCAACAAAGAACAGGAAGAGTTATGTAAATCTTAGGCAGAACTGATTTTAAAAAGGATCGTTAGGGTTAAAGAGGACTTTCCATAGGGATAAAAAAGTGAATTCTCCCAAAAGATTCAACAGTCTTTGCTGTGTTTTTATATAACAACAGAACATAAAAACACATACAGCAAAACCTAGTAGAATTGTAAGTAAAAACGGATACACTTACGATTATTGCTGGAGTCTTCGGTACCCTCTTTCAGAAGTGACACACCTAGAGGACAGAAAATCAGTTAGAACACAGCTGAACTCAACAGCACCATCAGTCTCCTGGGTGTATGAGGCATTTATAGACATGGCCATCCAACAGAAGCAGAGGGCATGCTTTGGCTAATTTGGGAGCCGGATGTTCACCAAAGGCAGACCATGTCCTGGGTACGCTTACCCAGCTTAGCACCTCAAAGAGCAGAAGGCATTAGATTTCTGTTTGCATAGCTTGGGGAGAGAAACTAGAAAGCAATGTGAGAAAAATGCTGGAACCCCAACACCCACCTCGACCCCAGCTCCTGGCAATCAACCAATAATATCGGTCCAAGAAAATCACTCCAGAAAAAGTGTAAAATACTCTAAGTAAATTAAATATATAGCTTATTGAAGCTTGTGAAATCCAAGGACAGCAATGCTCAGAGGCAAATGCATATTATTGTGTATACGTACTAGGTAAGAACACAAAAACACTGGTCTAAGGTCAATTATTTATGTTTTTGCCATAGGAAACTAGAAAAAAGAGTACCAGCTTACAACCAAAGTAAGATAAAAGAAGAAATCATGAAGCTAGAACATGAAATCAATGAAATTAAAAACAGAAAATCAATAGAAGAAATCAATAAAAAAAACCCAAAAGCTTTTTTATTCAATAAAATCAGTAAGTCTTTTTCCAGGCTAAGGGGGCAAGAAAGTGGAGACACAGTGGCCACTATCATAATGAAAGACAGTAACTCTATATGTCATGGGAATTGCATATGCAAGGCAAGGGTGCTGTGAGAAACCCGACTGCCTCAATGAAAGAAAAGTACTAAGCAAAAGCCACAGTCTGCCCAAACTCACACTGATAGGGATGATCTGTAAAGGCCTCTGCTCATTACAGAAATTGAGCCAGTAAACAGTATAGAAAGTATCAGCTGCAAGCGTGCTCACTGGTGGTTCTTTTTTTTTTTTAACCTTTTTTTTTTTTGTCTTTATTTTTTTTATTTATTTATTTTTATTTATTTATTTTTAATTAATTTATTCTTGTTACATCTCTATGGTTATCCCATCCCTTGTATCCTCCCATTCTCCCCTCCCTCCCATTTTGCCCTTATTCCCCTCCCCTATGACTGTTCCTCAGAGGTATTACCTCCCTCTGTATATGCTCATAGGGTATCAAGTCTCTTCTCACTGGTGGTTCTTATAGACATTAAAGGGGAGGCGCGAAACCAATCCCCTGGAGACTCTTCGAGAAGATATAAGCACAGTCTAGTTCCCAATTTACTCTGTGGGGCCCCCATTACCCTAACACAGAAACCACTCAAAGAGGTTATGAGAGAAGAAAGCTACAAACAAGTGCTTTAGAAGCCCTGATGCAAAACTCAATATTACTAGCAAATTGACATCAACAAATCAATTTAGGGCAGGATTAAAGGTGCTTATCTGCAAAGCCAGAGGCCATGACTTTGACTGTTAGGACCCATGGTGGAAGGGACGAACCAAGTCCTAAAAAATGTTTTTTTTTACTTCAATATGCACTGTGGCACATGGATGTGCACACACTAATAACAAATGAAATAAAATTTTGTAAAGTAAGTAGATAAATGATAAAATTGTAGTGGGCTGGGAAGATGGCTGAGACACAAAGCACTTGCTGTACAACCATGAAAACCCAAGTTTGGGTCTCTCTAGGATACATGCAAAAGCCAAGCATGACAACGTGTACCTATAACCTTGAACTGGGAAGCCAGAGACAGGTAGATCCTGGGCAGCCACTGGCTAGGCAATATTGCTGAAATGGTTAACTCCACGCTCAGTGAAGAGATGCTACGTCAACATAAAGACGGACAGTGAAGCTCTGGCCTCCATGTGCACTCAGGGTTATGTCAATAAATCTAGAAAAGGCACCTGGCAAATGCTACAGTAGTTTGAATTTTCAAAACAAAACAAAAAAAGTCTCAGCAAACTGGAAATGGATAGGAGGCCCATTAACTCAATACAACTCTCTGTCAGAGTCTGTGGATGACATCACTCTTAGCGCAGAGAAACTCAGTGCTTTGCCACTAAGACCCCAGCAAGCCAGGCTGGCCTCTCTCCACTGCTCTTCTTGTGCGCAAGCCGAAGAGCAGACGGTGACTCAAAACAAGAAAGAGAAATGGCAGGAATGCAGATGGTGAAAGGGAACAGGAAGCCATCTCTGTTTGTAGAGATGGTTGGTCATCTATTTAGAAATTCTAAAAATATGTTTAAAACCTCTTGGAACTACTCTCATAGCAGGGCTGTAAGGTTGAGGGTTAGTAGCTAAAAGCCAATTAATTTCCTATTCAAGTAAAGTGAGACTTAACTGACTCTGAGATGTAACATAGTGTTACAGTATTCATGAGAGAGTAGACCAATAGATCAAAGGAAAGGAAGGAAGATGCCAGAACAGGCCCATATAAGCCTAATAAAACGATCTGGTCTAGCAGATTCTCTGCTGCTGTGATAGAAACACGACAGAAAGCAAGAGGGAGGGGAGGATTTACTTCAGCTTACAAATTGCAGTCTGTCATGAAGGGGGGTGTCATGACGTGTCAGAGTAGGAACTCGGGGCAGGACCCTGAAGATAGAATCTGAAGCATAAACATGGAGGCTTGCCAGCCACTGACGACGTACCAGCTACTGATGACGTGCCAGCTGGCTTTCTGAGGTGGCCTCAGTCCCCTACCTGGAGAGAGAGCTGCCTATGATGGACTGGACCCTCCCACACCAATTGAGAAAGAAGTGTCTTGGGGAAGTAAAGATAGGCTGATCTCTGAGAATTCCAGGCCACCTATCACTCCTTAATACTTATTCAAAGGAACAAAACAAACAAACAAACAAAAAACAAAAACAAAAACAAAACAAAACAAAAACTTATGTTCACATTAAAACAACTGACCATGAGTGTTTTTAGAGTTTTTATTCAAAATTGCCCAATGTTGGAAGTCAGCAAAACGCCCATCAGTTGATGGATGGGGAAGTAAACTGTGGTATACCTAAGCAATGAAATATTATTCAGCAATGAAAGTAATGAGCTACCGAGCCATGAAAAGACACAGGAAAAACTTAAATTTGTATCACTAACTAAATAAAACTTTATGGAAAAGTTATTATTATATATTTCAACTGTATGACGTTCTGTAAAAGGCAATACTGTGGAGATGGTCAAAAGATTAGCAGCTACCAGGAGTTAGGGTAGAGGAGGGGGTAGGTGCGAAGGATGTTTGGGATAGTGAAACTACCTCATAATTCTAGAACAGCAGACACATGTAAATCTGCTAAGTTGATAGGGCGAGTAGAGTGAACCCTGAAATAACCCTGAGAGCAATTACAGATCTACCAGAACCATTGATTGTTAACCATGTACCACTCTGGTAGGGGAGGTGATTTCTATCTAGGGGTACACACAGTTCTGGGGAAGATGACCCCATGGCCAGTCATGCTGGGATGCTTGACCACTGTAGACAGCCTCCATCCCCCAGGTGTGAGCTCAAGCTGAGAACTGGCCAGGGTTGGCCCAATCAGAACAGTCCTGTCCCCTCAGCGGCTCTTGGGGCAAGGCTTCCCTTCTCCTTCTGAAAAGTCACTGTGTGGATGAGAGGACAGCTCCCTCAGCTGCTGTGACCCAGAGAGGGGCCAGCTTGGGGACAAAGGAGACCAAGAATGTGGCTTAAAACACTGTGCATTTGTGGACTGTACACAGAATCTCTAGCTTTTCCCTCAAATTTTCTGTGAACCTAAAGCTGCCCTAAAAAAAAAAAAAAAAAAAAAAAAAAAAAAGTCTTTCTTTAAACAAAAGAAAAACAACTGACAAATCACTTGAATATTCAACAAAAGGAAAGTAGTTATGCAAAGAAAACCCAACAGCAAAACATTATGCAACCACGGAACTGACTACAAAGATACTATTTTTTGAGGGAAAATGGCTCCGACAGAAAATTACACATTCGGAATGAGTGAGGACATGCAGGCAACAATAGAGAACACCTGAGTGAGGGAAGTCAGAGGATTGCTGCTTTTCTTGGTTATATTTTTCTACGCGGCCTGCCATGCTCATATGCTACTTTTAATGAGAAGAAGAAGATTTGCTGCCCCTTTGCGGGCCCTTGAGGAGTTGATTTCCTGACCTCTGCACCCCTCCTTAGCCAGGCTGAGCTTTATGAAGCTGGACCAGCATGCTCAAGTTGCCTGGCTGAGAGTCCACATCCAACAAAAGCACTACAGCCGT